>DWMF01001356.1:0-11660 GCA_018244815.1 Parelbella polyzona | reverse complement strand
ATAAATATGCAACATGATACATATGTCAACATGATACATCTTAAAACTCCATCTAAGACAGAAAAAAATTTTGTGATTATTTACATCTAAAACACTGTAACTAGACATTGTCTTACCATATTAATGACGCTGTCTTCAAGCTCCTTAAATACTCTCCTCCTTGTGCGATCATAATTCTCAAATTGGAAAATTCTTGCATAATCAGCTGGTAAATTTTCTTTAGGGTCCCAAGCAGATGTCCTAAATGATTCCAGTCCTCTATATCTCATAAATCGCTCCCTTGCAGGAACATTTTGTGGAGTGTCCACTTCATCTGGAAATTGTTGATCTTCACGAGCTGCTGCTAATTTCTTTAGCATTTCATCTTCTTCAGCTGCATCAATTGTAGCGTCGTATCTTTCGTCAGTTAGGCCAACTTCAGATTCTGTTACTGATGCAAAGTCACTATTATCATCACCATCTAGCTCCTTATCTGAGTTTTCCTCTTCACAAGACATAAATTCGTCATCCTCATCATCATAATCTTCATCGTCACCACCATCTCCTGAACGATCGTCCTCTGCATCAGATTCTACAATCCAAGCTGCTTGATAATCAGACCAGCCTTTTGGAACTTTTTTAACTTTCCTCTTTGTTTCTAAATTGGACTGTTTTATCTCTTCATCTGTAGGCCAAGTTTGTTCAGCATCCATAGGATCAGGTATGTTTTCAGTTTCAAGGCTCTCTTGCTTTGCCGGATCAGCAGTCTGTAATACTGTGACCTTAATTACTTCAGTCTCCATGGTATCTGCCTTTACAATATCTCTTCCCAGATTCAAAGGATGTGGATCATCTAAGCCATCAATTCTACTCATCTGGAAGTCACCTAGTCCGGTTATGTGGACTAAACCATTTACATTTAAAGGCATGCCCCTTAAATATCCACTAATTTTTAAAGTTCCACTATCTCCTTCAACATCTGGTACATATTCAACTTCTTCAGCTAACATATATGGTCGTTTTTCTCTGTGATGAATAACGTTGCGCTTCTGACTACCAATTTTCCGAAACATATTTAAACCGTCTGAATTTTTATCAAGTTGCAAAATTTTCTCTTCTGGGAGCCACTTTGAAATGAGTTTTTGAACATTTTGCTTTTCACTTGTCCTTTTCTTGGGATGAACACCTTCAATATCCATAGCTACTACAACTGGGGTTGGCATGCCCTGTGCCATGGCCAATGCCAGAACCTTCTCACCCCATTCATCTACTGGCTCGTCTAAAGCAGAACTGATAAAAAGTGCTGTGTCAGCAACTTTGAGAGCATCAAGTAAAGCAAAATCATTGTGAACTTCTGGGCATATGAAAGAGAACCTTTGCTTGAAATTTGGTAAACTGAAAAATAAGAATAATAGTCATTAAGTGAAACAATAGACGTAATATTACATATGTGCCTGATTGTACAATTATTAAGTTCATTATCTATACTGTATAAATTATCTAGAAATTATATTACCATAATTTAATTTTTAATCTGTGGTTTATAACAGAAAACAGAACAGCCTTAAAAATGACTAATTTTTACAATTCTGTGTATTTGTATTGTGCAAACAACACCGTCACCTGCGGCATGAATGCCCATATCACTGTGACCATTATCAATAAAAAGTTTATATTTATGTATAGTGCAGTAAAATTTGTCATGACTCCAAAGAGACCCTATTTATCATATTACTAACTACCCTTATGTAGCAATGTCCACATTCATTAAATAACAGATAATTTTATTATTATTGAAAATTGGTAAACAGTTTCAAAAAGCTTTCAAGTGATTGCAGATGTTTTTTATTAATGATTTTGTAAAAATTGTGTGACAACAAAAATAAATATAGATATGGTAAATGCCTCTTGCATACCCCATATATGTACTTACCTAGTTTCAACACTTAAAACATGCATAAATATGGTCACAAACTTAGACACCTTAAAAAATATGAATTAAAGGCTATTATATAAAAATAGAACTATTTTTACCTAATATGTAAAACACCTTTTTCAGACTGGCTGACAACGGCACCTTCATAGCACGTTTTCAATATTACTAACGCTGACTGCACGTCCAGTTGAGCGTTCAAAGGAACGACACATATAAGGAACGGAGGGTTCCGGGTACCGCCTAGAGCGCGTTTCTTCGACAGCGCCTCCTCACGTTTATTTTTCCGTATTTGCATTGCCTGGTGACGCCTTTCATCCTTTTTAAGTATATGGCGACTGCGACGAACGATCTCCTTCAAGTTGACCTTACCTATAATTTAATTTAATTAAGATAGCTATCTTAAAAGCAATAATAAATAAATAAAGTCTAACCTAACCTTTCACACTCGCTGCTATTCCTCGTTTCGATCTATGTCGAGACTTATGACTTTTGTTGCTTTGTTTCAGATTACCAGGTCTATGTGCTTGCTGCATGTTTTCTTCTATTAATTTCTAAAGTAAGTATAAAAACTGTTAGTATTAATTTATTGTTTACGAAAAAAACACATGCCTCTGCATGGTGGCATTATGACATTGACATTAGTGACAGTCAATGTCATGGATGTGCGAATTTAGTTAACACTGTTCGACATTTTATTAGATAGTATACATACTGGTTATGGTTTTTTGAATTATATGCCAGTTTGCTGGCTTTACCTAAGTATTTCCTCAGCTTTAGTTTTTCAACTATTTGCTATTTTAATAAAAAAAATTACGTTACTAAATCGCAATAACCAATTATGTAATCTCATGCCATTAAAATAAAAGTGTATGCAGCAACGCGTCTCTTTGACTCTGGTTTGGTCTATTACAAATTATCCCTATAGAACAATATCACATAATTTTACCTAAATTAATTAAAAATCTATGCGAGATATTTTTTTTTCGTACCAAAATTGAAAAATAGGCAAGTAGCAGTAAGTGGGTGCTTCCACCGATGAGCATGTGCAAATATTTAATGAACGCATAATGAATAAATTTAAGAAATACATTTTAAGTTTTGTAACTAACATTGAAAGACAAAAATGATTTGATGTGCAAAGGTAATGTTAAAAAAAATTACTTTTGTGAAGTACCTAGGATAAAACAGTTTAAAAAAGGTTTAAAAGAAAATAATTATGGACAAAATAATGTCATTTGGCAACATTTTCCACGCCAACATCACAGGTCACGTGACATGACGTTGTGGACGTGTCATTTGTGGACGGCTCGCTGGCGGTGTTGCGCAGACTCATTTTTGTAAAAGTCTAGTTGGAGTCTTATTATTGAACAAAAGTTGAATGGTTTCCTTGGCATTTATCAGTTAATTTTATAGTTAGGATAGTTAAATCACAGTAAATCAAAATGGGAAGTGAGTATCGTGTTTATTCTTGTAATTAATAGTGAAATAAGTACAACACGTATTTCTAGATTTTCATGAATAAAACTTGGATGTTGATAATTTTGTGTTAAAACGTGTAAAATAACTGGCTGTTTCATCTTTGCAGTAAAATTCCTCGAAGTTATAAAGCCTTTCTGCAGTATACTGCCAGAAATAGCGAAACCAGAGCGAAAGGTGAGGGTGCAGCATTTCTTTTTTTTCTATATTTGATTCTTCCACGAATACAATGAATGTAATAATATCACTTATTAACCAATGAATTAACGTATGTACCTTGATGTCTGGATTTAATTGCCCTACTACAAGTGAAAGTGAGATAACCTATACAGTTCGGTTTGTATGAGTAACAGTAAATCTGAGCTTCGTTGGCACTTAACGACATATTTATGAATGAAACTTTTCTATTTCAGATCCAATTCAGGGAGAAAGTATTATGGACAGCAATTACATTATTTATTTTCTTAGTATGCTGCCAGGTAAATATATATTTTTCAATATATTCTTTTTAAAATATTCCATATGTTGATGTAAATCAACTGGAGTTAGTTGATGATAAAAGTATGTATGTAGAACTATCTATGATAAACTCTTTGTATGGACAATAATTAAAGATACCTTTGTATACCAAGTGAAAGTTGTGCAGTATTGAACTAGATTCATTTTGAAAGTAATTCACTTAGTAACTCATTACTGACACTGAATTCACTTTTATAATTATCTAATGCTTTATATAATGACATATCTTATAACAATCATATATATTTCACACATAATCTTAAATTTAACTTATATTTAAGAAATTGACTAAAATGTTTAATTTTTTTCAAAAATAGAATATTGTCATGTCTTATCTTGCAAATTCCCCAATAAATAAAACTGTATTTAAAATGAACTGACTATATACCATCAATGAAAACTTTGCATCAGGAAATGTAACTAATACTAACGAACATGTTATCATTAGCTTGCCATGTTCACTGTTTTTTAGAATGAATACTGCATGTCTTAAATATTTTAATGTGTTATTTGTTAAATAGTGTTACATTCAATTTGTGAACTGAATAAAAACAAATATATGATCTATTAGCCCTTTTGAGTAAACTGTTCATTGCAACTAGGCTACTATTGGTGGTATATAAAGATAAAGAACTGAGAAATATATGGAGGAATATATTATTTACAAAATTTATATTGACTGCCTGGGTGGTTGAGTGGTTGCAAGTGTGACTGCCGATTGGGAGGTTCAGGGTTCAAATTCCGGGTTGGGTACAGTTGGATTTTTCTAATTTAGTAATTCTAGTAGTGACTCGGAGTCTGCAAATGTGCCTAGTGTATGCCAATGAGCTCACCACTTATTTCATAGGACTTAAACATAACTGGTGAAATGTAGGAATGTATTACACTGGTCTGCCTACCCATTTGGGGATTACAGGCGTGATGTAACATTTTATGTTATAAGTATTTAATATTATACTTAGAGTTTGGGTTAAATTGAGTCAAAAGAATGTGATACATTAGGAAGACTTACTATTAAATGTGTTGTGACTATTTATACACACAACTTTATATCATCATCATCAGCCTATTATATATGTATTGGCTCAACTCACATTTGTTTTTTGGGAAGGCACCTGATGCTCCAAGCGAGGCTTATTTACAGGCTGGGTGTTATCTCATAGTCTGAATAGTGTTATATGTGTCTCCTTTCTCTAAATCATTACACTCTTAGCAGAGGGGTCTCAGCCGTCATAATGTAAGGCTTTCGTAATTAAGTGCAGTCTGGGGTTACACATGAATAGTAGTCAAAGATCCTATGTTAGGGGTTGTAGAAAGAAGTGAATAATTGATATGTCAAAGACAATAATCTCTATTTTAACTTTTTTAAATGTGTATTTAATCAAAATATTATCAATCAAGACATTTCAAACATGTAGGAATCATATTTGTTAATTTTAAAATATTTATGACTATTGGCTTCCCATTTAAGTGTCACATATTACCATTTATATATAAAACATTCAATTTTTGTTATGACTATTTGTGCTATACCAAGTCAACTTATTCCAGATCCCATTATTCGGTATAATGTCATCGGACAGTGCAGACCCTTTCTACTGGATCCGTGTGATCCTGGCATCTAACAGAGGTACACTCATGGAGCTCGGAATTTCCCCTATCGTCACGTCAGGTCTCATCATGCAGTTGCTAGCTGGTGCAAAGATTATAGAAGTTGGCGACACTGCTAAAGACAGAGCCTTGTTTAATGGAGCACAGAAATGTAAGTAACTTCTAAAAAACATTGTCATTTAAAACATATGTAACAAGCTTCCATTTGAGGTTTCTCTAGAATATTATGACATAAGGTTCTTAGAATAACGCAAAGAGAGCTCACCTGCAAACCCAGGAAAGCATTTGCCACTCCTCATGTGTTGCAAATGTGTAAAGGCCGTGATGACCACCTAATATCATGGGGTCCATCTTATTATGCAAAATAAAAATAAAATAAAAAAGCATGCTTGCAGGAAGTCTAGTCTTTTATGGGCACTACTCTGAATAAATAGCCATCCAGAAATATTAAGAACTACCCATGGTCTTAACATATACTTGTCATTTGGTTCAATGAATTGTTAGCAATAATTTTAGGTAAATTGTTTAATAGTATGACTGACACAAAAATAAATGATCATCAAGCAGTTGGATTTAACTAACAATCTCAAGTCAGTCTCACACAATTACAATTACATTGTTGCAATTACATTAATTATGCAAGTTCTTTTTTATGCTGTATTTATTTTATGTTGACATATTATTGACAATCAATCAACATAACTGTCAATAAATTAATCATTAATTGCTCATTAGAAAACCATATTAAGTAATATCGAGTGATAGGAATATGTTTTAAGTGTTACCAGTGATAATGAAAGTGATTAAATAATATTTTTTCATTTTCTCAAACTGTGAGAATTTCCTCATTTTTATTATCATTGTTATGATAATCAATTAGTTATCTATTACTAAACCTCTGTTTTATGTTATAAAATAGAAGTTTAGATAACAAGTTTTGTAATATTTCATATCAGTAGAAACTAACAGTTGATTTCAAAATATATCTCATGCAGTGATAACTGGGGGGATTTATGCCAGTAATCTTCACGCTGGGCATGCTCATTGGGGAAAGCCTATGTCCAACAGTGGACTGTGATAGGCTTATGATGATGATGATGATGACTGATAACTACAAACAAAATAAATAAACAAAACAAGACTTTTAGACAACTTGCGGTATTATTTGCACAAAATATTATGTAAATCTGACACAATAGACAAATTTTAAACTGAAACAACAAATCTTGGTTGGGCTGGAATTATTAATTACCTTCTAAAACATTGGTCCATTTTCAATAAACAAACATGTATATATAAATATATATGCATATATTTGTTTACGTATAATTGTCACATATATTATATACATATATCTATATATAATTTGCATCTAACGTTTTAAATCTATTAATTTTGTACTAGATATAACCACAATTCTCCAAACATATTAGTCACTGTAAACTAAAAGAGAACAGTATAAATTTAACATATATGAAAATCAATGTATTGAAAGTGTGTAACTTTGTAGTGTGTATTGAAAATTTTACATTGTCACTTATGGTTGCGACATTTATATTTAATATATTCCAAAGGTCCAGTCTCTGCTTTTGTTTTTATTTGCCATGTTGTAACCATGGTTACCGTTGTATGACATCGTATACATATGTATGTGTGTGGGTATACATACATATGTATAACGATAATATAATTATCTTATACATATCTAAGTATCATATTCATGTAGCATAAGAAACTTTAGTCGCTATTGTGATTTTAAAATGTTTAGCAATATAATATTACTGGCTGTAACCAAATTATAGCAGATCTGTCTAAAAATTATATGAAAAATAGATTATAAATTTATGATGACAACTTGAATTATTAACTAAATTCAATCCAATTTCTCTGTAGAACTATGAAGATATTGTTTGCGCAATTCGGAGGCGTTCTGCTAATTTCTCTAAAAACTTACAATCAGGCATTTTGCCAATATTTAACAGTACTTATGATCCATAAACATGCTTCTCATTATACATCATTGTTATAAAAATCAATAGTAATTAGACTGAGGACTCGGTGACTGTTCTTTTACATATTTTATGTTAGGTGAAATTTCAAACTTCTATCTTACAATTATTATCTCTATATATTTACAGATACATACAATATAACAGTCTTTACAACCACAGCTAGTTAATTGAAAATGTTTAATTCCGTGAACTGGTTACATAGACGACAACAAGAAATTAGAAAAAAAATTTAATTTAGTACTCAGTTTAACAGTACACTTTCCTTTAACTATACAGAAAATTACCTCAAACATCATACAAAAATTTCACACAATTCAATAGGTGCAAATATGTATATTTAAGATTTAAGTATAAATTTATAAATCAGCTTCCTATGTCAATTTCATGTATGGCAGCTGTTAATGTAAAAAAAATGTTAGCACTTTGTTATCATAGTATTTACAAGTGATATGTCTGTTACAGTGTTCGGCATGGTAATCACAGTAGGCCAGGCTATAGTGTACGTGATGACGGGCATGTACGGCGAGCCCAGCGAGATCGGCGCCGGCGTCTGCCTGCTCATCATCATCCAGCTGTTCGTGGCCGGCCTCATCGTGCTGCTGCTCGACGAGCTCCTGCAGAAGGGTACATTGCACTTCTATATGGATTAAACATCGCTAAAACGTTGCTTACATACTTTCTTTATTTTGCATAATATAATATGTGAACACACTGTGCTTGATCAGGTGAATAGATGGGCAAAACTGGTTAGGTAAATGCTTAGACCGTCTCAAATATAGAATCACTGTGGAGGCCATCTGACCTATATACAGAACAAAGGGTTTTGATGATGGTGATGATGAACATAAATAATATGTTAAACGTTAATATATTTTATATTTTATCTTTCATCTTGGATAATATTATATTAAATAAATTTTAAATGACAAATTAAACAAAAAGTGTACTTTGTTGCAGGTTATGGCCTTGGCTCCGGTATTTCGTTGTTCATTGCTACGAATATTTGCGAAACTATCGTTTGGAAGGCGTTCTCGCCCGCTACCGTCAACACTGGTATGTATTGACCGATGTCTAGTTTTCACACCATATATTTTAGAGAACTCATAAGCGTCAACATTACTTCGTATTCATAGCATAAAATGAACACACAGAAACTGATGAAACTTTATGAATTATTTCATATATGTATACCTACATGAACTAAATGTTACTCACTGTAACGGTGAAATAAACATCGTAAAGAAAACACCAACTCAATGGGAGAGGTCTATGTCTAGCAGTGGACTGAGATAGGTTGATGATGATGATGATGATGATAACGGTGTGCGTGTGCAGGGCGCGGCACGGAGTTCGAGGGCGCGGTGATCGCGCTGTTCCACCTGCTGGCCACGCGGCCCGACAAGGTGCGCGCGCTGCGCGAGGCCTTCTACCGCCAGAACCTGCCCAACCTCATGAACCTGCTCGCCACCGTGCTCGTCTTCGCGATAGTCATATACTTCCAGGTGAGCCATCGCTTTCGCACACCACGCGCATTCTTTATTATCTGTGCACATTACAGACTGTATTCTCAATAAAAAGTTAAAAAGCACAGTACATCATTTTTTTTTTTCATCAATTCTCATGCGTTCAACGTCAAATTGAAGATTTGTTCAAAAGTATGTTACTACGTATTGGCTTGTTATGTCAATTATAAGATTATAATTTTAAATTATATAATACAATTATTATATGATGAAATGTTATATTATGATGTGGTTAAACTCAATTTGCACAATATCTGGCCAATTTGGTCAGTTAATTATTTCGTTTAGTTTTAATCACTGTTTATAATTCATGTATTTTGTATGTAATTTCTAATGATGTATCTCATATTTCCAGGGCTTCCGAGTGGATCTACCGATCAAGTCAGCGCGCTACCGTGGCCAGTACTCCTCGTACCCCATCAAGCTGTTCTACACCTCCAACATCCCCATCATTCTACAGTCGGCACTCGTCTCTAATCTCTATGTTATATCTCAGGTGAGTTGTCTTTTATCATATACTTTTTCACAACGTACAAGACTGATTTGAAAAATTCTTTTACCATTAGAATCCTACATTATCTGTGATGAACATAAGCTATAGAATATTTTAAAAAAATTTAGGGATCTATATGAAAACTTCGATAATGTAACCCAAAGTATGAAAAAAATACTATATAATATTCTTATATCGAAAATTATTGATAATAGAGTAAATTAATGTATTACTGTTTTATAGAGGACATTAAATATCCTAATAAATCATGTCGTATTCAAGACTATATCAGTACCTGTAAATTACCCAAGCTTATTAATCACTAGCTATCTAGCTAGGGTATCTGATGGTTTTCGATAGATCATGGATCATGAGTCAGTGAACAGAGATGGAGTATCTTGATTAGAATAAACGATCCTCTTTATTTATTAATACTTTATACTCTGCTACACTATCCAACATCCATGCGGACGCAGTCGCGGGCGTTTGCTAGTTTTATGGTAAATCAGTAATATAATCTTGTTCGTGTCATAACATGTTTTAAATTGTTAGGCATACTTTTACGTAAAAGACATAAGGAATATATGAAATTCAAAAGCGAATGTTAATAGAAAACGAATATAAATAGAAATAATTAGTTTTGCTGAATATTTACCAGAAGCCGAAATATCTAAGAACAATAATGAGGTTAATATTTTGTACATTTTATAATTTACTCACCAGTGTCTACATCCATCGTCACTTCTCGTAATGTCACTCTCGTTTTAGAATTTTTTAAATCCTTTATATAACTCTAACTATTAACCAACTACTAATTATTATCCAACAGAATAAGCCTCATTGAAGACCAAAAATTAACGACATTACGGTCAAGCCAATACTATTTTAATCAATGAAAAATTAAACGAAGAAAACTGTTTTTTTGACATTGCGACATTTGTTACAGATTAAACAACATTGCAGATAATCAAAATGCTTTAGAGCAAAGATAAAAATATTAATATAATTTTATATGGAAATACTTTTTCTACTGAAATGCTTATTAGTACAGGATCCACACTTTTCATCATTTATTATTTAGCAAGCTGATTTCTCGTTCTCCTTTTGACTAGACGCCCAACTTTTTTATCTGAAGTAACGTTGGTAAATGATAGCTAGGGGTAGCAAGGATAAAATATTATGTTGATTTAACGAATTTAAAAAATTATTAGAGAGTCCCCCCTCGCCAACATGTGTCATAAATAAGGTCATGAAAAATAATTACTAAAGTAGGGCGAATCTAATAGGTCACTTTTGACATCTGTCAGTCTTAGCTTTTCAGATGACCTGCCTAAAAACAACGATTATAGGGAAGGAGTCGATACGAACTTTAAGGAGGATAAGGATCAAAATTAAACAAGTATATAATTTTACAAACAAAATAGCATTTATTCAGTTGAACTATCAGAACTGCTACTAGTGTCACTGCTGTCAGCATTCAGAGGTATTATTAATTCATTCTTTTTAATTTCTAATACTTTTTTTTAATTTCTCAATAATATTATCTATATTCACGTCTTGTTCATAATCTTTAAAATTTTTTACTTTGTTTTCTCGACGACTTTTCTCCAGTTTTCTTTAGTGAATTCTGCACACGCATTTTGTAGCTGAGTCAGCATTTTATTAGTACTTAAGGGTGGTTCCGTACTGTTATGCGCTTCATGACCCTTTATTTTTGCCCAAATAAGCTGATGGCGTTATATTGGCAATGGTATGGAGGCAATCGAATAACCTCGTGTCCGTGCTTTAGAGCCTGTTCATCGATTACATAGCGGGGCTTGAACAATTTATTTCCTTTTACCAAATTTACCTACCAACAAAACAAGCATTATTGGTCCATGCTAATATCAATCAATATTTTTTATATTTTATATGTAATTAAAAGAATAATATTATGTTTTATTGTAATCACAATGTGATTATTTATTTAAGATGAAATATTTCTTCACAAGTGCGCAATATACATATATGTCAGAGACGGTCATTAGTACGGATTTTGTGTTGATACGCAAGATACTAGAAATGGCAGCACCGTCGCGGTGACGTCGCGACAAGTCATGAGTATGGACACA
>DWMF01001355.1:0-11661 GCA_018244815.1 Parelbella polyzona | reverse complement strand
TTTTGACCCAGGTTGCTAAGAAAGATGCCGCAGAATAAAATTAAAAGAAATAAAATATCAATGACGATTCCTTGTTTGTACCTAATCTACAATTTCCATTAAATCTATTTATGAAAAAGCTCATATTTCTTTTTTAACCCCTTAAACTGTAAAAAGGTATTTTTCTTTTAATATATATTCCGAACGACATTACATTGAAAACAAAAAAAACTGTTTCCATTAAATTTATTTGTAAGCAAAACTAATTAATCATTTCATCTCTAGCCCCGAGGCTATACCTACTGAATTTGCTAATGTTCTCATTCCAATGTCTAAGGACTATCTCGTAATTTTTATTCTGTCACCATTTGTTTTTCACAAGAATTAAATAGCGAAACTAATTCATTTTACCGTCTAAAATTACCTTTTTGACATTTGTTATTTGGAAAAAGAGAATCCTCGTTTATCACGAATCATAATACTCTTCGAAAGCCAAAATCAAATGAAACATGGTAAAAAATGTAACTTATAACTCGTAACCATAATAAATAAATGCCAGGTCACTGTTACACTAGACTTCCTCGTTGGTCGAATGGTTGCAAGTGCGACTGCCGATAGGCAGATCCTGGATTTAAATCCCGGATCGGGTACTATTAGATTTTTCTAATTTAGAATTTCTAATAGTGATTCGGTGTCTGGAATATAGGGGCCTTAATGCTTAGAGCAGTGAAAATCAAGCCATTTTAATCTCAGAATACTAGCCAAGGAGTCAGAAGTTCGAGCTCTCGTGTACATCTCTACGACATTATAATATGGCTCAAAATGTTTTCCTTCACCTTTATAGGGACAAAGGTCATCATCATCATCATCATCGCAGTCTTAGCGATCTCTATAACGTCGTCTAAGTGTCCTTACAAATAAAACGATGGAACAGCGGAGCAAAATTTGATCATATTCAAAATAAAACTAAAACATTTCAATAAGTTCAGGTAAGAGCTGTTGAAAACAAATTTTCATTTCTGAAAAGCCGCGGATTATTCAAAAAACGTTTACTAACGGCCTCCTTATGCAACTACGATATCTTATACATTCCGTACCACAGAAAACTAGTGAAATCCTTGGAAATGTAACTAGTACCAAAATTATGTAACCTTAAGATGGGCGTAGAACTGGTTGAGTAAATAAAAACATTATATGTCCATGTTTCTTTATTTGAAAATATACTTTTACATAAAATATTCACCCAAATATTGTAGCTTATAGCAATATTTAACTTCGACCCCGAAATACAAGAGTTAACACATTTCCAAAACAATAAAAAGTATACAAAATATAGTTTTGTAAAATATCGTCCAAAGTATACGTTTGTACTTTGACTTAATAACTAGTTTAAACAAAATAAAAATGCATATTAAACATAAATTATTAAATGAACTTCACACAATTTTCTGTCAAACCATTAATTGGAATGTAGAACGTGATCATAAAAATACTTCAATAAAAATAAAATATAACAATATTCATTGACAGGAAAAATTTATTTGAGACATAAAAATTTACTTGTAATCAAAGTTACAGTATAACGAAAATAGAAATAGAAAAAAAAAACACATTTTAAGTAAGAAACACAAGAAAGTGCTCTCTGGGTATAACTAGATAAAATACAATAAGGTCTCCTGAGCACTGTTACAGCACTGACCGAGGAGACAAACAACAAGAGACAATGTTTAGTTATTATAAGTGGACGCAGAGACATTGCCACCGTGGCCAGTCCAGTTTGTGTGCACGAACGTGCCCGGATTGGTCAATAGCTCGTACGTGTGCGCTCCGAAGTAATCCCTTTGTGCCTGCCAATACAATAAACACAGATTATAAAACTAAACATAACAAATTTTACCACGATTAAAATTATTGAAACATTTAAATGCTAATTTTTAAAACAAGTGTAAGCAGTGTAAACATGGAAATATTTTTTTTGGGCGCATGAATGTGATTTGTAAAAGGGAATTGTAAGTTTTAAAAAATATTTAGTTGTGGTTTATATTCTGACTGTAACTAAAATCTGTAATATTTTACAACCACATCGCAAATACATTATTTTAACAATAAAAACTTATTAATTACTAAACGTTCCGTAATGAAATGTACTTGTACATATCTCTGTCTCATTTATAACCACTCCTGGATCTACACAAGCATTTTATATTGGCCTTTTTAATTTTTATGTAACAAATAAGAGCAATCAGCAATTCAGCAGCACTGAGTTACATTTGAATTACTTTAAGAGACGTGCGATGAGTTACCTGCAGCAGGTTCGCTGGTAGTACGGCGGAGCGGAAGCCGTCGTAGAAGGCGAGCGCGGCGGAGAGAGCGGGCACGGGCACGCCCACCAGCACCGCAGTGGCCACCGTCTGCCGCAGCGACTTCTGCGTCATGTTCATGCGCTCGCTGAAATACGGGTCTAGCAGCAAATTTGTGAGCTGCGGGTTCTTCGTGTATGCGGTCTGCGGAAAAACCAATATTAAATTGAATAATATATAACAATAATACCAAAAGTTCACATTGATATGTTTCTGCTACTATTATTTTGTGTGACCCACTGAAACAAGAACCGACTCGTCCTTTAAAAAGCAGTATTGGGCAATAATTAAGTAATCAGTTAGATAGATTAATATATAGATAATTAACCTTAATGTTTCCTAAGAAGGCACTTCTAATGATGCAGCCTCCGCGCCACATCAATGCAATACTGCCATAGTTAAGATTCCATTTGTTGACCTGAGAACAGAAATGAAATTAATTAAAAACAATGCTGAGTTAGTATAACTGTCCATAGACTAAGATATTATTAATTAATCATCATCAATAACTTGTCTCACTCCACTCTTGGACAATGACTTCCCACCAGGAGGTTTGCCCAGGATCCTCACACTGGGCATATAGGTAGGCATATGGATGTATGTTTTATAAAAGTAAGGCATTAATGTGACATTCATGAATAAAATAAATCATACCATAAAGTATATTTGAGTAAAACGAGAATTCTTTGAATAATCATTACATGCCATTAACTTATAATGATGAAATAATAAACACCTTGGCGGCTTCCCTCAACAGCATGAAACCCTGTGCGTACGAAATGAGTTTGCTGGCGTACAGTGCCTTGCGCAGCTGCAGGAGAAAATCTGCCTTGTCACCAGTAAACTCAGTTGTTGGTCCTGGCAAAGTCTGACTGGCTTTAACTCGTTCGTCTAGAAATTTATATCAAAAATATAGATCCCACATTGTCAATATTAAAGATATTATAATATGTAACAATATAATAACAATATTTGCACATTTATTAAAGATATTATATGTAACGAAATACTAAACAATATTTGAGGTACATTTGCAGATAAAAGTGGCATCAAACTGGTCTTGCTTCACAGAAAGAAAGCATGTAATGTTAGTAATGGTATACAGCAATTATAAATATAATATAAGAAATGTATATTACCTTTCAAGGCAGAAAGGCAGCGCGCGAACACAGCCTCGCCTATTATTGTGACCGGCACTCCGTACTCCAACGCGCTGATACCAGTCCATTTACCCGTGCCCTTCTGTCCTGCAGCATCGCGAATCTTGGGCAGCAGATAATTACCTAGGACAAACATACAGTGAGTTACAATTAGTAATTATTAATGATATGTTACAGTACTTATATTGAAATTTAAATTAATTATATAATATAAATATAATTATAATGAAAATTCATGAAAATATACCATTTAAATTAAAAGAAAAATCAATGGTTGTTTGAAATAAAACTATTCATCATAACAAACAACTTAATATTAATATGTTATATGGACAGGTTCTTACCATCTGCATCCTTAAAGTTCATTATATCTCTAGTGATTTCAATGAGGAAAGAGTCCAGTTCACCTTTATTCCATTCATTGAATGCTTCGGCCATTTCGTCCTGTTCCATACCTGTAAGAGATTTATTAAAATATTAATCTAAAAATAGTTTGCTGTTTATAATCATTACTGGTTTTATGGATAATTATTAATTACTCAAGTACTGTGTGGAAAGATTTGTAGCACTTGAAATAAAATAAAATGAGACTTAAATAATAAAGATTAAAAACAGTATATATTTATTAACAGTATCATAAATGTAACAGCATTAGGTGGTAATTCCAGTTGTTAACGGTGATAATTATCTAATTTAAAAGTAATTTGCATCTAATGGTGTCATTAATATTTGTGTATCAATCTAAGCATCTTTATAACAGTAATATTATTATTGAATGATGGAATAAAATTAAAAGCTCCTTATGGTATCGCTCACTCGACAATGTCGTGCATTAATCAGATAATTCATAGCTCATATAAGGAATGTAAATGCAAAGTCATCATATTGACAACATGTGTGGATGAGGTTATGTGATTTAATGTTATAATCGTAAAGAAAAATGTTTCTAATATTGACACTTATAATATCATATACATTTCTTTAATTATATTACCAGTGGCATAGTTAGGATTATTAGATAAATATGCAAATTTATATACATAAAGACGAATCCAACCTGATGTTTCATAATTAAGATTGGTATTGATCCAACAATAACATGCTCCAAATTGATACAAAAAATATTAATATAAATACTCATGTGTAGGTCTATTAATATTTGTAGTCAGAGGCACCTGGTACTATATAAAGATATGTATGCACAAACAAATATTGTCAACACTTATTCTGTATACTATACAATATATATTATATATACATATATCATATAAGAGAGCACAAAAATATACACACCTATATATAAATCTCAAAAAATGCTCAATAAATTACAAAATGTTTTTTAATAAAAACTTCTCTCATTTGCCAAAGAGACGAGACATATTTATGAAAAGAGTAGTAAGTACATAGATGTACAGTAAAAATGTATGTCGTTCCACTATTACTCACAGAATAATCCACCACTCTACTCCACCTACTCCAGCGTAGATTGATGGAGAAGCCGATTAGTATTCAGCTCGTCTTTTGGACATTTTTAAGGCTTCTATAAGCCCTCTTTGGGGTTTCAATGATTGTTACCCAACAGTAACAATCAGATTGCTCAACTTGCCCTTTAAACAACACGAATAAATCTGCTGCTATTGGCTAGCAATGGTTTAGCACCTCCTATATAATACTCACCAACCACATCCTTCATGAGATGATAGGCCTCGCAGATTAGTTGCATGTCTCCATATTCAATGCCATTATGAACCATTTTGACAAAATGTCCGGCGCCATCCTCACCCACCCAGTCACAGCACGGTTCTCCATTAGCTTTAGCACTTATTGCCTGTAAAAGTACATATTAGAAATGCTTACAAACTACAAGAAGACACGTTATACATTTTGAGAGTGTAAACTCATCAAAGTAAATTTTTTGTGTACATACACAGAAATTTGAAATATTTTCAATGTTTTAGATATAGTAAAGGGAGGTTTAGAGTTCAGACTGTTTTGTGGTAAATATAGATATATTCACAACAATATGTGCAACCAATTTTAAATCACACTGAAATCCCACATGAATCATCTATGAAACATACACTGAAACTTTTAAGAACTATTTAAGTGTTTTGAAGTATTTATTTTACTCTATTACTATTCTTATTTATACCGAAAATTACTGAACCATAAGCAACAAAAAATACTTTGTCTAATAAGAGGCAAATGTATTAAAATAGCAAATGGCTTTACACATTACATGGCATTATGAAATAACTGGTTGGTGATAATATTAAGTACAATGCTTTCCTGTTTGTTATTACAACATCATTATGGTAGGTAACCTTTAAATAAAATAAGATGTGAGGAAATAACAAAGAAATTGCCACTAGTTTCTAAATAAATCTTTGTTATGCTTGTTTATAATATAACAAACATTATATTGTAAAATTGTTAAGTATATATTTAAAACATCTAAGAAGTCCAACAGTACGATATCACAAAATGTATGTGCACCTGGAAAATTGGTTTGATGTGCGGCCAAGCTGCTGCATGACCACCAGGCATTAAGGAAGGTCCATATCTTGCACCATCTTCACCTCCACTTACCTATGAAAAAAAAATGAACGTAAAATGTAAAAATTATTGCCAAAACCGTCACTTAGCTTCTTACAAATGTATTTCGAAACCAATTTTTACTTTATACATCCATTTGTACATTCAATAAGTAATGTTACAATTGACATTTCTAATAAGCATTTCAAGCATTGAACGTATCTATAACCATTGAGCACATTTTGTTCATATTTGTATGTAAACAATTTACTTACACCCATGCCAATATAGTGGATTCCAGTGGGGGCCAATTCCTTGCACCACCGTTGAGTGTCCAGATATTGTGAATTACCACCATCAATAATAATGTCACCTTTCTCCAAGAGAGGAATCAGCTTCTTGACAAATTCATCAACTGCTGATCCAGCTGTAACATAACGGTTTCATATGTGTACCAGTGTAACTGGAATAACTTTTACTTGCATTACAAATCAACATACAGGTATAACCAGTTAGTTGCCTCACTCAATGTATGGTCGTAACACAATACATATTTACAAAGCAAATTCTCACATTGATTAATATAATCTTGGTAACAAATTACAGGCATTATAATTTGCTATACATTTTTTAACATTGCCTGAAACTAACTGTCAGTAAAGTCTTATCAATGACAATATACGTCTTTATGTACAGAACATTTCTTATTTTGTGATAACATTGATTCTAGTAAAAGTATACATAACATTGGCAATATTTGTTATTAGGTAAAAATGATGGAGAGTAAAGTTTATTTATAAACTGAAATTATTATTATATTTATTAATGAACTGAAAGTTAAAAACTGTACATACATAAGATTTTAATATATTCAATGTTATCTTTAATGTTGGAAGATATGTGGTCAACAAATTATAGCACTTTGATTACACTATTTTAAACTGACACTACTAATCCTAATCCACAATTATTTCTATAAACATAATAAGTAGCATTTATCCACAAATCGAAACACACACAGACCTTGGGAAAGGCCCGTGTCCAGCAGTAGAATGACAATGGCTGACTTGATGATGATGATGATGATCCACAAATCGTAAATTGAAACAGTAACGATATCAAATTGTTAGAATATATGATATTTGACATTGACTAGCACGAATTAAAGATTTTCATTATAAATCAGTACTTGATAAAAATAGAAAACATTCTAAAACCATTCATAAATATGAAGATTTATTTATGATTTAAAAAAAGATATCAATAAAATTGTAAATAGATGAAAGTGCAATATGCAAGTAATTTAAGCAAGAATTACCTTTAACCAGCAACATAACTTTCCTAGGCTTCTTTAAACTTGCTACCATGTCAGATAAGGACTTGGCCCCAATAATTTTTGTTCCTTTAGCCTCATTAGCAAGGAACTGATCCACCTGGAGTGACATATAAATTTGCTAAATGTTTTCCTTATTGAACTAGTTACATTACAAGCATAACATCAGGTTAACCAGATGAGTAATGTATAATTAAATAAATATGTAATTAATTAAGTCATAAATGATTATTATACATTTACTTTTGATAGTGTCACTTTCTAGTTAGGATACTCAATATAAAATTGTATGCAACAATTACCTTCTCAACTGTTCTGTTGAAAGCGCACACAATAAATCCTTTTGAATCCATGTTAAGAATTAAATTTTGGCCCATAACAGCCAAACCAATAAGTGCAATGTCTGCTTTAGGCCTAGAAGATAGAACAAATCATTAAAAATATTTTTTTTTTTACTAAGTTAAATCTTGCTGTTCTCTGCCTACCTAGTAACAAAATTAGTAGTGAGATAATATTAAATATTATTATAATAGGTATGTATTTTATTTTCGTTTCTTTTTGTGAATTATTATTAAAACAATAAATAAGTCATCAAAACGATCCATGACTACAACATTTGTAACAGTATTAAAATAATATATATAACATACATTTTGATAAAATGTTATGTTAAGTAAAAACTGAAATAGATAAATTTAAAATATTGCATCAACAACACAGTACCCTAAAGTAAAGGTATGACTGTGTAACAAAGTCACCTTCAAATAACCTTGACCTCAAGTTGTGCGCATGGTGATATGAATATGATAATCAAGGTGTTAAGGTTGCTCTTGTTTGTACGTTTCTAAATGTACAAAAAAATTGGTTTGTGATTTAAGATAAGAAGTTATTACATATTAATGTAATAAAAATAAAACTAACCAGTGGTATTTACCACCTATTATACTAAGTTACATTACATTCAGTAATGTTATATCTTATGTTATATGTACTGAGAAGTATTAATAGGTCAAATTATTGGTTGATGTAAGCTTAGGTAGTAAATAGGAGATAGAATGATGATGTACTAGCATAATAATGATAGCATTTCAGGTTAATCTTTTCAAAATGCTGGTATATATTAAGTACGTAAAGTAGCAACACATTTTGTTCTTCAATACCTATCTGTTTCTTTGAAACAAATTTAAAGTAATATTATTCAATTCAATGACTACTTTGGCGGCAAAAAATGGTAATTCACAAAAAAAATAATACAAAATAATCTGTAGTTATTGTATTTTATTGAGTTATGAACAGTTATTTTAAATTGTCTATTTATTTTTGTTAGCAAACTTGATAATAAATGAGATTTCGATTAAAGCAATGTAGAAACACATTTGGCGGAAAACTTTAGAAAAAAACCACAGTCACGCTTAGTTTTATAAATTAAAAAGGTATTATATGTCTTTAAATATGAAATTACAATATTATAAGAGAAGTTTGTACTCACTCAGCCATAATTAAGAAATATTTTGGTTGACAAAACAATAAAAAAAAGACAAATATTGTAAATTAACGCTACAATTGCATCCACGGCACGCTAGTAATATTGGTCTCCGTAAAGTGAATGCAAATTAAGTGGATACTGGATAGACGAGTCTTTGAAAGTTGGTTTAAAACGCTTAAACTTCAAGTCGATGACAGCTCACATCACCGCAGGGTACCACAGATAAGTTAGGAACGTCTCTGTAAACATCACAAACAATTATGGTCTATTTATTTCTACAATCCTTAAAATTTTTTAAGCATTGTATGTAAAATACGCTAAATATGAATATGTTAAACTCTAACAGGATAATATAATAATTACAGTGATAATAGCTATGTTAAGATGTTTCTGTATACTTTTACATTTTTACCACGACCATTCATAAGTATATAGAGGGGGGCAGCATAGGCATGCCTATGAGTGCGAGTGTCCAAGAAATAATAAGAGGTCATCAATCACACATGCGCAGAGAAATATTCATGGCGCGCGAGACAGATATCTGCCCTGCCACATTTGCTTTTTCTTTTTTAATCGCTGGACACATTTTAGACTGGCTGCCTACTCTAGTATAATATCTTTATGCGACCATTTCTTTTTAACATAGGTACATGTAATACCCTCATTTATTGAATCAATATAAGTTTCATTACGTATAATAATTTAATAGAAATGCTAATGCTTAGAAATGTCAAACAATAAGCTAAAACCTATCAGCCCGTTAAAGTCCCGTTAAAAAAGATTCAGCCGTTTTGGAGATTACCCAAAACAGACAGAAATTATAAAACTGCGTTTTTGTTACATGTGCCGTATACATTTTACATGCACTCATTAGAAAGCTATAAATTTGATATGATAAACAGACAATTCAATTTTATTTACATGTAAAGATAATAAACCAATTGTATATTGTTTCTTCAGAGTACCTAACACTTAAGAGTTTTATAAGATCAACAATTAATGATGGTTGGGACAATAAACAATTTCTAATTAAAGTCCAACACTTAGTAATAAAGTACAATAATAGCAGCGTTATTCCTGAAAGAAGACATAATATTTACCAAGATGCTTCAATTACCAGAAAATGAACAAGACGAGGGACAGTGCTCACGGAGACGATTATTTTCACTCCAACAAGGACAGTATACTCCTACAATTTACATGTGCCATCGTACGTCCTACCACATAATAGGGGGCTAGCCTATTACCCTAGCCAATTACACATACACAGGGCACAGATCCATGTTCCTAGCCTTTCCTAAAAATTACAAGTTAGAAAAATCCAACAGTACCTGACAGGGTTCAAGCCCAAGACCTCTCGACCAACAGTCACCCATGCAACCACTCAATCAAAGGGACATTAACATTCATGTACTGTGTTATATTATGCTATAGCAGTATAGTTCCAGTAAAACCCAACAAATAACACACAATGAGTGATATAAATGAGACTACAACAAATCATAACAAAACATTTACTAAAATTTTCATATTTGTAAGATATAAATTTTGTTAGCAGTTTGCTTACAATATAATTGGACGTAAATAAATAATATACTCTATAATAAAAGTTACCAACGCTAAAATACAATACTATTAAAGCCATAAACCTAATAATATAAAAAAAACGAAGAACATATAATATGATTATTAATTAGTATACATAAAAAGACATATGAATATCCAAAAACTTATTTATCCTATAGAAAATGCCAAATGTATGTATTTTATGTCAGTAATTTATTTTTTGTTAATGATAGTATAAAAACTCCACTTCCATTTAGTGTACCGACTAAATCCATATCTGTGTTAAGTTCTACTTATAAGTTCAATTGTTACATAGATAATAATCACAGACATATATAAATAATACATACCTTACTAAATTATATCATTATTGATAAAAGACACACGACACATATAAATAGCACTTATACTTATAGGTACATACATAAAAAAATATTAAAAATTACAGTCAATAGGATTGTCAAGAAATGTACCTAATTATAGAATATTATATTGTATCATGGTGTAAGTATCATGTTTATACCACCATAAAAACAAGTATTAATTGAACACATATGAAACAAAAACGTGACTAAATCAAGATGAAATAGGAAGGAATAATTGTGCAGCCAAAATGTCTTCACATTATAACAAATCACTTCAGCTTCATTACAAATAAGTGATATTGCCAGTCTAATTTGCAGTATATTATGTAAATATTGTGTGACATAATTAATCAAACCATTGATGAAGTGATAAAAGCTCACAGAATTCCTTGTTTCAAACTAGTTTTTTATTACAACCTAATTAACCGACCTAGACAAAGCCATTTCACCTATGATGTACTAAGGCAATTGTCTTGACATATTGTGTATGTAATAACATTTGAGTGTGAATTTAATCAGAACAAGATATACATTTAATACTTTTAGAAAAGAAACTTGTATATACCACATTCACATAATTTTCCATCCTGGATCAACACGAAAGCAGTAAATTATATCAAACAATAGAAATATTGAAGTCGGGACATTATAGTTTAGAAATTAAAGTTTAAAGTAAGCACATATACAAGTACAAATGTAACATAATTATTTTAAATGTTCATTCAATTAATACTTCATTTTAAGGATTTTAATTGTTTTATTTTATACAAAAAAGAAAAAAAACCATTTACATAATAAATAAAAAAAAAGTAACATCACGCCTGTAATCCCCGAAGGGGTAGGCAGAGGGGTGTACTACACCCCCACGTTTCACCAG
>DWMF01001354.1:0-11662 GCA_018244815.1 Parelbella polyzona | reverse complement strand
CTTAAAGATATATTTATTCTTTATTGTTGACAACGATAGAGAACGAATGAATGAATAAATAAATACAACTTAAAGACCTTCATAGCTTAAAAAAGGACTCAATTCAAACCCAAAATATGTATTAGCTGTTAATCGAATCGCAAGGATTGCGAAAATTGTAGCGTGTTATAGACGCCACGGAATTAGATGAAGCTATAATTGAAGCTAGTGAATGCTAACCAGTTGTGCCGATCATAATCCGAATCAAGTCAATTTGTACCTGATTATCTTACAACTTCGCATGTACAAATATTATTATTACAGTCACACTAGGTCCTTCACGGCGTAGGCAGAGAGCACCAAGTGCCACATATCGCTATGCTCACAGACCTGAGTTGATTCTTTTACATTCATCACTCTCTTTCTGGGACTTCTGAATCTATAATAAATTTTTCCCTAAATATTAATACCAAATTTAAGCTACTCTGTCCTTGCCGAATGGAAATATCAAAAGGTGACACCAAGCTAGTGAGCGACATTTGCCATGAGTTTCAACGATTATTATCTTTTATGAATTAGAAATGATGCGGTCATTATTACATGTCGTTTTATATCAAATGAAATGGTCAACAATGGTACGGTTATCGATTTTTTTTACTCGCGTGTTGTTCGAATGATCGCTAATTGACTGTGTCTAATCCAATTCTTTTTAATTACATTCATGATGGGTAGATTTATGGTCGTAATTTCAGTAAACTTCAATTGTGACTATTGTTGTGGCGATATTTAGTTATGGACGTCCTGCTTAAGAACCGGATACGTGATAATTGGTTTCGCACCATGCTCGGTGGAACTTTTTTCTAATAAATGACAAAGGTTTCGGTTTTTTATTCCGGTTTTATTCGGTTTTACTCCAGCCATCGTGGTAATTAGTTAACATTAATCATATTAATTCTTGGTTCCTTTTTGGAAAGTGATAAAATGTATTTTAAGTGACTGGAATAAATTCGAAAAGCAGTACAGGTTAGACTTGTGTAATATATTTCGTAAGTATTTACATATGTTTTTGACTACGCGTGTTTAGATTTCAGAATGTAGCGTGATTGCATTTCTATAGCTGTGGTTCTGATCAAATGCTGGACGAAAAGCTCTCTTTTAACTTTAATTTCCGACTTACTGACATACCTATTTTGTATGTATACGCTGTGTTGTAAAGATTAAATAATATGTGTGGGTATCAATGGAATACTATAAATGAAGTTGAGCCCAGATAAAATATTCCGGCCATAAAATGCAAATGGATTCCACTAACAGCCTCGTCTGATAGTTATTTCATTCATTAAGTTCTTGGTTCTAGTGAATGAAAACTCAGGCCCGCCCACTGTTGGCTAACTCGTTTTATGTCGATTACCAACTTGCGACTGGATACCACAGTCAGCCACCTGGTTTTATGGAATTTTGAAATACCATTGCCTAGTGAAACGATTTGAAGAAAATTGTCGCGTGTTAACTATGTTAAGGAAGTAGAACATGCACAATCTTACAACGAAGTAATTCTGAGCGTAACCATGTCTGGAACTGTTCTTACAATATTTATTTTAAAATACTTTGTTTCGATGAAAAATCAGTTTCTATTTAAGCAAATGATTGAGGCCGTATTTATTCAGAGCTAGTCATGTATTAAACGAGATTTCAGCGAGCAAACATCCATTATGAATTATTGACAGGCACGGGCCATGGAACCTACAATGTAGAAAAGATCGTAGATTAAAAATAAAATGTTTCCATTTATAAAAGTGTACAATGTCGACATTCAGGACTCCCGATCCAGTCAATGACTTTGTCGACTTTATCGTTTTGTCAGATAATGAAGAGCAAATAGAAAGAAAACTAAATGTCTTTATTTTCACCTTTAAATTCATCTAACACAAAAATAAGCCAAAAAATACTTGCTGATAGGAGTCAGAAGTCTCCGAAAGAATGCGCTGTATATAGAAGGAGCATGGCAGATCTGTAAGAATGTATATGTACATTTAGCACATCTATTTAACTCTTAAATTACCAGGCGTGCCACTATATTACCTAAAAGTAGATAATTACAAACCCATTTGTTCTTGTATCTGAAGACCTTAAAGCCTAAATACTATTCTCATTTCGTCGTATACTTCTATACTATTTTTATTATGAATATATAATTTTCCTGTTATCTCTTGCAAAATGTTTCGTAAATATTTTCTATAATTTGATGATACATTCTAGATGTTAGTTGACTGCTAATTCTGATTTTAATTGCTAGCGTCGAAGACTAATGGCCTTATTAATTCTGGGAGAAGACTCACATTCAACAAAATAACT
Source organism: Parelbella polyzona (assembly GCA_018244815.1). Lineage (NCBI taxonomy): Eukaryota > Metazoa > Arthropoda > Insecta > Lepidoptera > Hesperiidae > Parelbella > Parelbella polyzona. Next base: position 9,328 of record DWMF01001354.1, on the reverse strand, counting down.
ATAAAAGAAATGACGATGATGATAAATCATTACCCAATTACGGGAAATATATAGTTTAGAAGTGGCGTATTAAATTGATTGTAACTATTATGTACCTGATACATAATCAAAAGAATAAAAACTATCTCATGGTCTACTTCCGATTCCACTGTGAGCCAGTACCTGGCTTATTTGCTCAAGATGAGTGAGTCTTGGTCGTCCTCAGCACTTACGTCCATCAATGTTCGCATTGTATGTAGGTACATCTGCTTTGTCATTCTTACATCAGCCAGAACTACTTACTTAGACATATTATTACTTAATTTACACATACATATTAATACTTAATTTTAATTTATTTATTGCTCTCGCAACGGCAGTCGCTGTTCCCAGGAGCTGAATACTTGAGTTTTTTCTCGCATTGTATTCTTAATGAAGTCGTCAACAGTCGTCCTGCACTCGGCTCCTTCAGCCCGCCCGCACAGCCATTAGATTATTTTCATGCCCATTTACTGATATTTATATGATATATTTCAGTCAGTTATTCGTTTCTGTATTCATATCTGTAAGGGGTATCTCGTCTATATTAATACATTCATACGCTTTACGGGGTATTTGTGAATGGTGCGTTGTGGGAAATCAGGTCAATCTATTTTGAGTAAATATATTTAAAATTATACGTTTTATCATGCATACGTATATGTACGTATATATACAGATATTCGTTTAGTATTAAAAGTTTTATAACAAAACAATTTTAATCTAAAACATGCGTAGATCACAAAGTCGTGGCAAGATATTCTTACTTCCATTTTTGTTGTTGTGTAGACTCACTTTGGTCGGACAGGGTCGTCCAAAGCTTGAATATGCCTGTGCTCGTAAACTGTCGTGCTGACAGTGCATCAAGCCGTGGTTCGCTCCTCCTGGAGAATGTTACTGTATGGTTTCAAGAGGGATCACAATCCTCAGTAATGAGGGACTGAATTAAGAGAGAGAGTAGACTTACTTTAAAACTCCGATGACTGCTTAGTGCGAAAATGCAATTGCATTATGCAATATGCAATAATTCATTGCGATTATATTCTTTTTTAGAATTTTCGATTAACCTTTTGTTTTTGTTGAAGCTTATCGATTGCCTTTGTCCTATTAGGTATTTGGAACTTTTGAGTGGCCTTTATCTCCAAATGTCACTAATTTGAACTTTAGTAAAAGATTCTTTAAGTACCGTCAAATATTGCTTATCGGAAAACCATCCTGTAAAATGTTCTTGTAAAATTTCATTTTTCAGTTCGATATGACATTTTATCTAATTAGTTTAAATGCGGTATGAAAATTTTAACCTGGAATATTAGATATTTTTGACATTGGTGCAGCGGAATAGTCTGTATTTAAGAAGTAAACATCTTGTCTCGTACAAAACTGTAAATAAAATCTCGATATCTGCTAATTAATGTCCAATACTGATTAAATAATCGATCGAACATGTATCGAATATGTAAGATCATATGCGAATACTAGTGATAGCGATATTACTACCGATAAAAACTAACCAATCAAAACTTAACATGTCTATTCACTATTATATATTTTATAATCATCGAACTTATCTCCTCTAAAAATGATACAGTTTAATCGTATACAATATTTACTTCTCAGTTTTCTCAAAACTTGCTAGCATTGATGTCGTATATAACACAGTGAATGCATATATATGTATATACCTAACGGCAATGCTTCATACGTCGCCGGAGCTCTCAAAATAAACATAACACTTAGAATCTATTATCATCGTGCCGAGATAATAAATAACTCGAACGACTGCAGCGAACAAGCAGTTGAAATGATTAATTGGCGTTTAATATAAAATGAATTGGTAAGTAAGAGCTGGTTTCCACAAGCAGCTCACACAAGTTTTAATTACCAAATTACCATCAAATGATCGTCTTGGTTAACGTAGCGTGCGACTCTCCTCATCTAGGTGGAGTAATGATAATCCTAACGTGGCTGGCAGTGGTTCGATTCGATGCGTTTAAGGTCTAGCTCAGTGATGTGCTTAGAGAGGTCTGTACCAGCAAGAGGTGGAAACGGGCTGATGATGATGATGATTAAGTTCTGTAAGGATAAAGGTATTTAGGATTCTGTGTTTTAAACTTTTACCATAAGGAACTTGTTGTGATGGTGTAATAATAATAATGTCCTTCATTCAATGAAGTGCACGTTAACGGCCCTGCCATTTATCTATGTGACCAAATTTTATCCAATACCAAATACAGAACAATTACTAACAAGAAAGCGTTAAACGAGTGTATTTTAACTGCTGCTCTAAAACCTTTAGATCGAACAACGAATACGAGACATAGCGTGACTTGGCACGTTACGTCAGAATCGCCGTGATCATCTCGCCCGTGGACACAATTAACACGCGAACGGACGTGGGCGGTGTATTTCTATTAATGAATTGATATCTACAACTGCACTTTAAATGCATTTCCTACCCGTTATTACCCAACTGCATCCGATTGAAATAAATAACGGACTAACAAGAATTTAATCATTAGCTGATGAAAGGTACTAACAAGCTGTGAATGCAATATTTCAAAATATATATGTGGTTAGATTTATCAATAATGACAGGGTTTTTGTATTCAAATCGGAGTGAATACTTGATTTATGTAGTTTCAGTACTACGGGTAGTAAGGGATTTTTAATTGGAGATCGTAAGCACTGCGTTCGGGTACAGGTACCAGAAGTTGTTAATATTGATTGGCTCTAAATTACGTATGTCAATCGACTATTCGAACTAGCCTCTTTTATTAAAGCCCCTGAGTTTATTAGACCATTCATAAATATACCAATATGTGAATAAGAGAAACGAAAGAGAATAAATAAGAAATGAAGTAGTATTTTTTCTTCAAGTTAGTATTTATTCTTGATAAGACATGTGAAGTCTGCCCACCTACTCTCGGCGAGCGTGGCAGACTATTATCTTAGTCCTTCTTATTCTGAGAGTAGACACGTGGCCAACAGTGGAGCTATAAAAGGATTGGTTATGAAGATGATGATGATGAATGCTTACAAGTCTTACGTTATACATACATATTATATTGTCTTGTGGACAGGAGTGTCGACCCGTACCTACATATAAATCAGTTCTCGCTGACTCGGTCCTTGATTATTGATAAGATCTGAGAAATCGCCTGAGAACGCGAATCAAAATAATCGATCCGTTGATCGATAAATTGAGCTATTATATATTTTGTTCAGATGAAACAGAACTGTTATATACCTACGCTCCTATGTTAAATTGCATTGTATATGTCCATGAGGTTTAACCACCACGAAATAGCTAAATACACTTAAGAAAGCTAAATAATCTTGGGACATCTTCATATACGACCATTGTGCTATAGTCACCAGACTGCTAATGTATAAATATTGGCTTCTGGTCTGGAATCGAACTAAAAATCCCTGGCGCAACAGTCATGTTCATTTACCACTGCACCAACGGATGACGCACGATTTACTGTCCACTCATACCACAGAATTATATCCTCTTCAAAATGAGAAAACATATAGTACGTACTAACATCATAATGACATAATAATCTAATGACCTCACTGGCGTCATTTCACAATGTATACGCGGAATCCGTTCGTTCATCCATTCATTCGCTCTTCGTTCACTTACGAAAACTACATTTAAAAGCTGCTGATTTTAATTAAAGCGACGCATTTTGCGCAAATAAACAAAAAGGACGCGGAGGTAGACTCGTTACTGAGAACTTCGAACAATAATGTCGAAACTGTGTCATTTGTGGCGTTCAAATTTGAGTTTTTTTTTCAACCGCGATGTAGGTTAAGCGTCTCAGGCTCACATGAGAATATTTTCATCAGGAAATTGAATGTTGCTCCTCATCTCTCAGCGCTCAGCTTGATGAGAGCTGCGGGTGTTTTACATTTTTGTAACGGTTAAAACTAGAACTCACTTGCATCATTTGGTGCAGCATTACTTGAAAAATATGAACTGTAATTTGAAATATATCATCAGTAAGGATAAACAATTAACATTTTTACGCATTGCTCCGGTTTTATACGATATTGCTGTAACAAATGATTCATGGAGCATATAATATGTAAATACAAATTTTATGATTAATTGTCTTAGGAGTGGGCAGTTAGCACCGAATGCCAAATATTCTTACAGATCTGACGTTTTTTTTCTATATTCATCACTCACTTCATACACACACAAAATGTTCCGCGATCCTTTATTGCGATACAATTTTGTTACTGAAAAATATACACAAAAAGTTCTTGGACAACTTCATTTTTTTTAATTAATCCGTTATGATTTCCTATGAAAAAACCTGTAGCTATTACACATTTAAAACTTGTTCAGTAATTAACTTGCGCATAAATCATAAATATGTTAAAATTCTCCACGCGCGTCTTGAGATTTAGAGATAGACCCAGTGAGAGGACGTTTTTATAACTTTGATGATTAACAAGCTGTAGTGTTCGTGTAACCTAAGACTATTCATGTAAATTCGTAATCTCAGGTCCTTTGTTGGATTTTAAAACTATTCCAGATAACATTTTTTTTTCTATATTCTGATGTCTAATTTCATATTAGATTTATACCATTCTAAAGTAAATAAGATGTAGTTTTGTGAATAATAGTATGGTATTAAGAAGATATAGATATGTAGACTACATCTGTGAAGTGAATAATAAAGCGAATCGTATATAATGCACTATATATCTACCTATGTATATTTTGATGACAACTAAATTTACAAACTTACCTTACTAAGTTTCCTACCTTAACTCCTAGCATTTCTCTAATTTTACTATCTTCAATAAAAAAGAAAATTAAGGAGTTCGGAAACGCTGCAGAACCTGCAATTTAGTATTCCATGAAGACAAATGAGACGGGAAACTCAAGTTGCAAAGTTACTTTCACGGCGCGGTTTTATCTTCTGTTCTATTGTTCGATTCACGCGTTATTTCTATAGCTAGAATTTTAGACTTTTACTACCTACTGTTTTCATTTGTCTTCGACTTCTCGAGCTTATTACTTGTGTGAAAGAGAGTATTGGTGTAAAAATGAGAAAAGGATATGCTCCTATCGTTCGAATATGTACAGGGATTGACTGATGAAAGAATGACAAAAAGATATATTACAAAATGCCAATATTGATAGATTCAGATGCACAAAGAGACCAAGATCTATCAATTCTGACCAATTAGGGCGGATGCTGGCTCATGTGAAAATCAAGTCTCAGAAAATGACGTGCATATGTCAGAGACTCATGAATTTAGAAACGCGTCAGATTTGTAACATTAGATGTTTAGCATTCGCTGCTCTCTGTTCTCCCCCGTAAAGGTCATGCCGTGGTGATATACATAATGATAACCGCTTATTCATATATATGTTAAACAGTTCATTCTTGACATGCTTTACGTGGAACATGACAGCATTTCGATAACAAGCCGCTGGCTGTCTGTCAAAGATTAGATACGTGAGCCGACTGCTAACCGATCGTAACAGATCGCGAGGGCTGAACTCGTGCGCGGAGAAATCATGGAGATTGACGGATATTCCGAGATGCTTACCTATATTTGGATCTGTGCGAGTGTTCATAACAACACCTCGATTATTCATGCCGTCCCGTCCCCTGTCGCCCTCGGCGCTACATTTTTAATGCTATTACGCAAGCCTCACTTCATCCAGACATTTATATAAGCCAGGCATCGTATGGACTAATGTTTGTCTTCTCACTTATTATTATTAATTACATGCTTACACTACATCCCATACAGTTTAAGCAGGGAGCACCGATTGCTAAATATAGCGATTCTTACAAACCTGAGTTATTTTTGTTAAATTATTTATAGGTTTTGTGGGTAGTTTTAAAAACGAAAAATTATTTTCGTTTTAACGATTACGTTGAGATATTCAAAACTGATTTTATTATGCTGGTAGTGTTACGAATTAAAATAAGTAGTCATTGAGTCGGTTAACTATCGCTTTACTAAATGGTATAATAGTTAATAGATACATAACTTAATTAATTGCTCCGATAGTAATACAATTCACAGACAGACAAGATATATAATATATCTACATTATGCACGTAGGTACTACATTTCTTGAATACTGAATGCAATTATCAATAACCTATATTTATATTAAATGGAGCAATTGTCACTTATATTTCAAGATCTGTAAATAAACGCTCGAGTTAGTTAGAATTAGGTGTCGTAATGGACAATTCGTGAAATTTGATAAAGCTGTATGAATACAATGAACTGGTTCAGAGAAATTGAACGATGCTTAAACTAATTAGCTCTGATTGCGCAACGTGGTAAAATGACAGCGTACTGAATTACCACTGACTATATACTACATATAATTAAATTTATTTCTTTGCGTAAATGTGTACTAATTGAGTAAGGGTTGGTTAGTAAAGAAACCTACACCATTCTAACTAGGGATATTTATATATTGTGCGTTATTAATGTGTAAAATGCGATAAAATATTTAATTGTTAACCATTACACCATTTAGACCTGAACTCTTGCGCATCACGCAGCCCGTGGTTTATAAAGAGCTAACATCTTCAATCGAACGTCCTTTGTTGTGGGCAGCAATATAATTTTTATTCTGGTAGATGGCAGTACTGTCGCCCAGGTGACAGCACCATACACTTTGACAGAGTGTTGTCGACGCTTAAAACAGTTTTTAAATTACAGTGCTTTAATTTATTGTTGGTTACAAATACGTATGTAAATTACAGAAGCTTGAAACGACATCGTGTTTTACTGGGAAACAATCTATGTAACACTAATTAATAGTTGAAAGCTATCTTAAAATCTTTCAATACGTTTTAACGATAGTCTGTTAATAAACATTTATATAACTGAGACTCATTCGCCATCTAACCGCGCGTTTTTTTATCGCTTTAACCACTAAGATGCATCTTGCTTTAAAGGTAATTAAATAAGAAAATTTCAAATATGACACTTCGAAAATATAATATCTACTTATAGTTAAATCAATCTCTATACATTTTGTAGGCAATCATGGTACTTACATGTTTTTGAGATTGACAAATACCTAGACGGATAGATGGAACAATTCGAGAAGGTTTCTGTTATCTGTCGGGCGTCCCGTGACATTTGTTCTCAGAAGTAATCGCCGCCTGTACTCAGTTCATTGACGCTGCAGACACACCCCTTGCGAAAATTAAAAAACCACCCTGCTTCTGCGTTAAATAGTCCCGAAATTAAAATTTCAGAACTATTGTTTGATGTAAAAAGGAAGAAATAATAAAGATATATACTCCTCTTTGGCTTTAGTGTTGTCCATGCATTTCTTTTTTACGTATTCTTCTTTTTGTTACATGCCAGTATCCTCTTATTGTTCTTATCGTTTTTTTTAAACACAAGTACCTACACTAAGATCGGTGCATTGACTGCTTGTAGCATACTGTGTGCTAATGGTCTCCTTCTTTAACGTCTCCGTTTTGGTTTGCAAATCGTCTGGCCACTTCGTGTTTTTGCGTGTTATTTCGGGCTTCTCTTTTATATTTTCTTTCTTTTCAAACCAATCAACTATGATAGCGGCCGTGGGTATTATAGTATCGATTATACTAAAGTTCTTATTCTGTAAACATTTCTGTTCGCTTTATCTAAGCTCCAACTGAATTATACAAAAACATTATTTTATAGAAAAGTACTTATTCAAAACTGGAATCATTATTATGATTGAATTATCATACTAGGTTCCACACGAAGTAGGCAGATAATACTGAATGTAAAAAAACCTTTAACATTTGTACTACACAATTTTGTTTATACAAAAATATTGACGACAAAAATATAGTCGCAAGTACCGTATATTTTTATGGGACGGAGTAATACTTCATGCATTATATCTCAACTCAAGCAATATCCAAGTTGTCGCGTTATTTCCTGTCGAGGCGTTGCTGTATTGTTTTCAAAGTAAACAATTATCTTTAAAATTCGGATCGGACGCGCTCGGCTGTTATTGGAATCTATCTTTTGCTGGCGACATCTTTCGGATAGTTGTACTTACTTGTTAAAACAACAACACATATTTTTCTTACGATACGATACCATATAAACCCTGTATAAATAATTCACTTGCATGTAACTCATCATGTAGCAAATACTATCGCTAGCCATTTTATTACAATCGATAATCAATAAAATATTAAATCGTAGCCGAATAATGTGATTGATTTTTCAAAAACAATCGTCACTTCCATCGCTAGTCACATGTCAGTATCATTCTCTTTCGTCCTCGGGCGTTTACAATTTTTTTTTTGGTTCGTTATTGGTGTCGTAACTGTTTGACGTATTTCGTAGGTATGAATCATTGCTGTAACTTATGATCGTATATGAATAATGTGTCTACAATAATCACAGTAATGTATATACAACAGTCACAGCTTCTGGATGATAGCTATCTTATCTATTTTATACGGTGGTTTATATGTTAGCAGTCGCCCTTGCAGCCACTCGACCGACGAGTCAGTAAAATTTACGAATATACGACTTTATATTTTGTACATTTTAATCCAACAGGTTACTTCGGCAAGTACTTGAACAAGTACAACGGCTCGTACATCCCGCCGGGCTGGCGCGAGTGGGGCGGGCTCATCATGAATTCCAAGTACTACAACTACAGCGTCAACATGAACGGCAAGAGGATCAAGCACGGCGATGACTACCACAGGGTAAGATGGAGTTTACAAAAGCATTCGTAGATGGTGAGATGTTGCAAATTGTCACATGTAAGCATGGCGCATTACAGATTGCCATAAATAATGAGCTTTTTTCGACACATTTCCTAACTGCTAGATAATGGGATGTTTTAAAAACATGATTGTCTACATAACAAACAACTACACGTCTGTTACTATCTAACTTGAAGGTGACATGTTTGTTAATCTTTCTCAACAAAAGTATAAAGATTGAATTAATGTTCCTTTTCAATCAACATTACCTATAGATAGGTATACCTCGTATGTTCATAAAATTCGTTTTAAGGAAATATGATTATTTAAATAAGGTTTTTATATTTTGATTTATGTTATTAGTTATAATTTTTTATCATCTTTGTCAACCTATCTAAGTCCGCTGCTGGCCATAGGCTTCCCCTGAGCGGGATTTTGTTTATAATACCCATCATGTGGGTTGTGGATCGCAGAGTTTTTTTATGTATCTGATTCACTTGTGATTGCAGGATTACTATCCAGATTTGATAGCTAACGACTCGATCGCATTCCTGCGTGCCTCAAAGCGCCGGTTTTCACGGAAA
>DWMF01001353.1:0-11665 GCA_018244815.1 Parelbella polyzona | reverse complement strand
TGTGCGACTGGACGGTGCTTTTAATATAATTGCAAAATATTTGTTCGTTTTCAAATATTTAAATTATTACATTTTTTGTTTTAAGTTTATATTTTAATTTATATTATAGTATTTTTATTGAGCACTACAATACACCATATCTCGGCTGTAAGAATCATTATAAATAAAATATTTAGGTGTGTTTAGTTATATAAAGAGTAATAAATAGTAAGTACCAAGTAATCTTTACGGCTTCAGAAATAGAAATAAAAAGTACATTATCGTTTCTATGTTAAACAAGAAAGACATTCGCTGGTGGTCGCTGACCGGTTGCCGTGTGACACCACAACAACAAACTATCCAATGTCAGTGTATTTATTGTATCCATAGCGAGGCAAATTACGTCCCAAATGTGTCTCTTTTGATGTCTATGGTCATTTTATTTATTCAACTATTGTATACACTCCCATTATAAATATAACTCCATTACAAAATATGAATGAAAATTATTATGTCATTTACATTAAGTATTTGATATTTATCTATTACCTACTTACATTTTATATTATTATTATTATTTTCGACATGATAGGTAACGAAAATTATGCACAATACTTGAGGCCTCTTGAAAAATACCTCTTTGGTTCTTCATGTCTACTTATTTGCCACCGTTACCTCTAATCGCATTTAATATAACGATAGAAATGGACGGAATAGAAATACTTTACGTATAATGAGGGTTATAATTCAATGTTTAGGTAATAGTAAGGGAATTAAATTAAAGTTCACTTACGTGTGACAAATATATTTACAAACACATTTGCAAGGGACACGTTGTATATGTAGGTACATAAATATCATAATTAACTCACCTTCAGAGGAAGTATTCGGATATTTATATTCCACAAAAACATGGTTATTAAAGAAACATTACGTTTTTATAATCAACGTGTGCCTACGACGTCAAATAGCGAGTGAACATGCGAGGGTTGTAGTTCAGTGATTTCTGTACCCGACTTCAAATGTTATTAGCTTTTCTGCATTTGCCTATAAATTCTCAGAATGAAACAGCCCCGATCACGCTGATATGATCGGTAAAATCAGAATAAGTAGTTCCGAATTCGATCCTATCGTCCACAAATAATTATGTTACTACAATAATATTGTTTCCATTTTTTCAGCCTCGTTTCCGATCACAAGGCGAATCGGTCATCCTTATCAGAATCGGACGCCGCCCAAACGCAAGAAACCCAGGACTTCGTTCACGAGAATGCAGATTGCGGAGTTGGAGAAGAGATTCCACAAGCAGAAGTATTTAGCGTCAGCGGAAAGGGCTTCGCTAGCGAAGACGTTGAAGATGACTGATGCTCAAGTGAAGACCTGGTTTCAGAATCGCAGGACGAAGTGGAGGTGAGTGTTGTCTCAAATATGATTCATGTTGTATTAAAACAAATTAAATCCTCGGTAACTCCAGTTGCCTTCGTTTTAATGAAATTGTTGGGTAGTTTTTCAAGTTGACAGCTTAAATCCTATTGAATATCAAATAGGAAGATGTGAACAACCTCAATAAGTAGTAAAATTTAATTTCTTATCTTTCTTATTTTACTAATAAGACTTCGGTTGAGGTAAGATGAATATGTTGCTTTAAATAAGAGAACGGCTCAACGAAGATGCTCATCGGTAGAATATTCGTATCTAAGCTATTGACACGAGAATATTTGCAATTTTTAATATGAGTTATGATGCGTGTACTACAATGGAACGATAAAACAATTGATAATGATTTATTACATTTACGAGCACAAAAATAAACGTCATATTTATGTCTTATTTTTATGTGGACAACATTTTAATAATGTTTGGTTATACCGCTTGTCGGTCGGCTTAAACCATTCGACGACCTTAGACGGTGACATCCATTTGTAAACTTAAAACACGTCAAATGATAAATAGGTATACTACAAAAGTTCAAAGTAACATCACTGTTCACGGATAAACGCACAACGTGAGCGTCACACATATATAAAAATTAGCATTTCCGTGCGTCGATTGTTTGGAACGAGAGCGCAGTGTGTAGGCCCAAGGTTACAGGCCTGGTTATTTATTGTCTGACCATTGCCACGTACATGCTACTAATTATTTATTATACTTATTTGGACTAAATTCCAATAGCCGTAATTTATAGTTACTTAATTTCATGCCTGTAATCTTCGAAGGGGTAGGTAGAGGAGTGTAGGACACCCCCACGTTTCACCAGTTACGTTTAAAGTACGTGGAATAGGTGGCGAGCCTATTGCTATCCACTGGGCACAAATCCTCCGAATCATTACTAGAAATTCTAAATTAGAAAAATCCAATAGTGCCCGACCCAGGATTTGAACTCGGGACCTCCGGATCGGCAGGCCCGCTTGAAACCACTCGACCAACGAGGCAGTATATATAATTATAACTACATATTTTGTAGTAATAATTAAAAAAAAAAAATGCAACAATAATATTTATCGACAAAAGGTATTAAGAATTGGAGGATATTCGTTATGTAATGACTAACCAGCTGTTGACCCTGGTTGCTGACCTTAAATGCTGAATTGGGTTGTGTGGGTTCGATTCCCACTCACGACAAATATTAATATGATGACCACGAATTTTTGTGTCTGCGTGTTTGTGTGTGAGCACAGGCTCTGCTCAATTGTCGATCGGATGACTCTATGACAGTTGTTACGAGACATTATTATTATATGTAGGTATATAATTATCATTATAATTGGTAACCAATAGCTAACTCTATCAAGGCACTTTATAATAGGGTCATAAGGTACTAATAAAGTTGCTAGCGGGACTAGTGAAATGCTACTTGCGTTTGAGTTGAAAGGAGAAAATTGTTAAAATTACAATTTCAAACACGTTCTTAAAGAGGCACTCGCGAGATACAGATAATGTCTCAGCTGAAATACACCGTCATACAATTGGTACCGTTTACATGTCACGACAGCATGGGGTCGTTTTATATATTTAGCCAGCATTCTCTTTTTGGATTTTTATTTAAAAACGACAATTCTGTTTCGGTTTTTCGTGTGAATTTAAATTGGTTTACATTTTTAGGTGGCAGGTTGAATGACTTTTCGTTTAAGGCTTTGTTGTTTAAGTACTAGATCTATGTATGTATATCTGCGAGTGTATCTGACGCGTTTAAGTTTTAAAAGGTGATTTGCGATACGCTTTTGGATAGAGGCCGTTTAAATTTCGTACTCATGTGAAACGCATTCATGTAATGTAGTGTTTCTTTCAACATTTTTAGGGTAATTAGGCTTTGGTTTAATAAACTAATAAACATCATAAAGATAATCACTGACTCGTTGGTCGAGTGATTGCAAGCGCGACTGCTGATTCTGGTCTTGGGTTCGATTTTCAGATTGTGTGCATTATTGGATTTTTCTAAATTGAACTTTCCAGTAGTGGCTTGGAGTCTGAATATGCGCGCGTTGGATGGCAATAGGTTTACCACCTATTCCATGGTGGGAACTAAATGTAATTAGCGAAACGTTGGAGTGCACTACGTTCCCCTGCCTCCCCATTTGGGGATTATAAGCATGATGCTACATTTTATAAAACGAACCGAAGAGTTTGGGTTCACACATCACGCATTTTGACTAATACTGTTATATTGATCCATAGGTAACTGCGACATCAAATTTAGAAGCGTCACCAAATCCATCAGGTCCGTTACGATCAGCCCAAAAGACGTTTAACACACGTCATCGGCCAACACTAAACACACGCTGTCACATGCGACAATGAGCCGATGAGTCACCGGACGGCGCCAGGCTCCTTTAAAGGCATGTGCTGAATCGCTCACAATGAGTCGCTCACGTGGCTGTTGTAAATAAGTGTGGTACATGTTGACGAAAGTGTTATACAGCATGATGTTTTTTATCGCGAACATTATGTAACATGTTTTAGAGGTATGTTACAATTTCATTACCTACAGGGTGTGGTTAGATTAAATTTAGTATGTGATATTGACGTCGAAAATACCAGATATATTCTGTTAGGGTAGCGGAAAAGCCTTTGCTTTTAATAATACTTATTTCTGGCTACTGATACTCTTTCTAGCTTGTTGGCACTCCACTACGATAATGGTTGGCAGTGGTTTGAAAGAAACAGCTAAACATCGAGATCCGTGTCGTTTCATGGAAAAGGCTTTTGTCCAGCGATGGACTGGAACAGTCTGATGATGTTGATAGTAGTTATGATAAATAATAATAAGTAGAGAGTTTGCACCATAAGAGAGAGTGCAGCACACTTCCCGTACGTTGCTTCATTTCAATATTTCCAGGTCAAACATAAACGCCAATATACATATGTCTATGGGACAGCCTTTGCCATATCATGAAAGGTGCTTCGTTGTTCGATAGCCACGGTTATGCGGTAGCTATGAACAAAATGATCTCTACGCAGAAGATAGAGCAGACTACATCGATGCTAAACATTTATGTTTACGTACCTAAATAGCTGTACTTAAACATAACACGTTAATGTAACTTACATTAACTCGAATGTAACCGAGCAAGCCAGTGTAACGGTACAGTTGGAAGTAGGTAATTAGTAACGTGATACCTTTGTGGAGGTAACGTAAAACTCGTGTTCATCAAACTAGCTCTACAATGTATGGCCCGTGGGCGATAACATGAGACCTGCATTCTATATACATGCATATACACAATCCTTTTGATGTTAAATTATAGTCCTTTTTCAGTTTAAATAATGTTATATTGTCGGTACCCATCTGTTAGGCTAAGGTTTTGGTTAATTTTCTTTCGCAGTGTATAAACAGGCTCCCATGACGTCATCACGCAAGTCTCAAGTTGTTGCGAACAAGTTGTACTTGTAGAATAACTATCTCTTTACATTAATTTATCGGTCTCTATTATAAGTATTGGGTAAGTTTGGATTAACATTATCATCATTGTCAACATCATTATCACTATCATTGTCATAATTATCGGCATAATCGGTCCTTTTATCGTTCTACTATTGAACACTGACAGTCCTCTCCTAAGAATGAGAAGAGTTAAAATCGGCATCGTATGCATAGTAAAAGTTGAGCTAAGTTAAGCAAATATGACAGGTTTTATTGGTTGGTGCGTTGAAATAAATGAAATATAATTAGCTATTTAATTTATTGATTCGAAAGTAAACATATTGAGAACATATATTTTAACGATCAAGTACCTACTATCTGATCACGAAAAAATTCTATTAATAAAAAGTATATTATGGCCGCTGCAGGCAAAGCAAAGCAATAAGCCTTTAAAAAAAATTAAGCCAACAAATCAAATATGTTCAAATTGACCACTCCAGTGCAATGGAGCAGTAAATCAATAGTTTAATGAGAGTAGAAAACCAAAAACCAACATCGCTTTCGTAATGTCTAAAACAAAATATTGTGTGGTAAGTTTAATGAATCTGGTCTCAGGTAATTGGATAAGGCGATACAAATAAAACAAAAAAAAAACAACCAAAATCTTGTTTACAATTAGAAACCAAATGTAAATTGGGTATCAATTAGACAAGATAGCGGGACGTCGACGATGAGATTAACAGGTTGGGTTGTTTCTACGAAGAACTAGTTGCGTCCTGCTGTTTCGTTCGTGGGGAATCCTAATTTATTCCCATACATTATATGTATATAGATGAATACTGGCGCCGGAAGAATTCAAGATTCATCTACCTTGATCAAATAGACTAGTTTCTGGTTGACAGACGTCAGGAGTCTCTGAAATCAGCGTGAGTTTATGAAAAAAATGTTGATTATTGAAGACGTACTGCCTGGACGACAGGTCTGTAAGGATGAATATACATATTTGGCCCCCGGTGCACACTCCTTCCCTCTTCTGTAAAGAGTAAGGGGTAAAGACATATCCAATAAAAATGAATCCGGTAATACGGTAATAATCGTTATTAATTACTTCTTATAAAAAAACATTCTACCCGTCTTCTTTATTCTGCCTACCTATCCTACCTCCTTCATTTCGTGCAACAAACAACAAAACACCTTTCAAAGAATGCAAATCAATCAGAAGCAATGACCGTTAACATTCATCACGCTATCACTTCACACTTCGAACGTATCATTCACCGATATTACTCTATCACATCACATTATGCAGTGATGGTTCAATATTTTGACAGCTCGAAGCATCAGCTGCCCTTTTGAAAAGGGACCGTACAATGGCCAGAGAAAGTGCGCATCTATATAAAACGAACTCTTTGTTAGTTTGTTACGATAGTCGTGATCGCGCATTGCGTTAATGTCTGTGAATCATTAAATTGTATCTAATATGTAGCGTTTTTATTGTTGTTTCGTCCGTTATTTTATTGTTTTAAACACTGAAAAAAAAGAGGTCTTGTCTGACGTAATTGATTTCTTAACCTTAGTGAAAAGCTGTACTCTTGAAATTAGAATTCACATGGAAAAAAGCTCGAATGTGTCATAGTTTTGGACAGTAATGAGGACATTGCCATGTCACAACCGAGTTCGTTTTGACACAGATTGCATTTTGTAACCCACACCAAGAATTTGCACTTACAGACAATTTTACACTACGTCGCGATCTAACCTAAATAAAAAGCCGAGCGAAACAAAAAATGCGGTCGAAGAAAAGCATAATTATAGCAGATTAGGTACACTACGAATAAAGTTGAATTAATACATGTATATTTTTTGCCATTTTAATTAGACGGTACGGAAAAGTTTGCGAAATTGTCAGAAAGTATCAAGTCATGTGTACTGACAGTTGTAGAGGTGGCTCTTAATAGGTGTTTCATTAAGTCAGCATTATGAAGAGTGCTTTCACCGGCTATTCAGGTTTGATTAGTAACGAACTGATGCCATTGAAATTTGTGCGCTGATAGACTTTTTTGAACATTTTATTTCTTTTCACAATATGACAGTGCGATACACGTGGATATATTCAATTCGAGCAAGAGTAAGGAATACTGTTGTCATAACGTCACGCTTGTACTTTCCCAACGGGGTAAACAGATTAGGCTAGTACTCCCGCTTTTTACCAGTCATGAATACTTCGTATAAACTATTTAATGTTGTTCGTCCTATAATTACAAGGTCAGTTATCGCAGAGTCTATATGAAATGTAGATATACGGTGTGATAAAACTATTTAGATAACGTGATGTTAATTGTAAAAGATTTTAAGTAAATATGTTTGAAGCTAGAATTATTTTTTAGCTATCTTGCATTTGAAGACAAACATATGTATATCATTATCCATTTTTATTATTACGCAAACATTTCATTTTCTATTTATTGTAGACATACATTTTTAAGTAACATATATTTCTCTACGATATCTTGAAAGAAAATAATCTTTAAGCTTTCCGAAGATATCTTCAAAATAAACAGAACAGTGATCTCGAGTGCCAATTTAGATTCTTTGAACACAACTGTACTTTCTATGACTACATTTGGCATTTGCTATCTGGTGTCCACTTAGCATAAGATACATTACGAAGTCATTAGCATAAAAAAGTAAGACATGTATATGCAACCGTATACAGAAACTACAAGCATATAGGGACTTGTATGCAATTAGTTCATCCGGTACTTAGATACTGATTAGCATACGTTTTCAGAATTCTGTGCAAACACTTAGGGTGAGTTTACATGTAACTGCTTTCAGTGTGCGGTACAGCATTTTTCTTTTTTTTATTGTTAAACAAGTAGAGAGTAGGTATGCAGGACACTGAGCGGTCAATGGTAGCTAAAGACCATTTATTTTTGCAAGCATTTTTTTTATCATTAATTTTTTTTTTTCCAAAAAGTAAATTAGGTTGAACCCTTTAAAAATTCCAACTGACGTTATATACGTAAAAATTTGCAAATATTAGTAATACATAATTTAATAATAGGTATACAAATCATTACAAGTTTTAATTTTAGTCAGTACATTATGCAGTGTTTGGTTAGATCGTTGTCGAAAGCACGAGAGAAATGACCGTCTCGAAATATTTCAAGTCATTTTATTTCAAGTCTAAAGTTGATGTCTACGTTTGTTTGTTTAAATATACGTTGTAATTGTAGCTTATGTTTGTATATACATTGCACTTGATTGCTCCGTGCAAGTGGTTGCAAAGAACGACTGCTGTTCGAGGTCGTGGTTTCGATATCGGCTATAGCCGAACCGAGGATTGGAAATCAGGATCGAACCCAATAATAAAAAGGGATTTCGAACCTAAAATTCCTAGCTCCGAGTCTGAATTCGTAGCCGGTGTGTCGCAATGGGCTCACCCACGCTCCAGTGGAACGTAAACGTTACTGGCAAAACCTGGGAGTGTATTACTTTTCTCTGCCTACTTCTTCAGGGATTACAGTAGTCATGTTACGTTTTTTAAATTGGTAAATTGTTAGAGGAATTAACATTGCATATAATTATTAAAAGTGGATACAAGCCCTAACAGTACTATGTTTAAATCATGTATTCAAATATAAACTTTATGCCCTTGGCATGCAGTAACATTTTATTTGCCTGAAAATTATTTAAGGAACACGTCAGATCAATGTCTAGTAACGATTTTATACGGAGTTATATTGACTGCAGATAATGCAAGTTAGTATCAAATGGTACTCATACAAACATTGAGACAGTCGTGAAATCACATTAGTGTATATTAGTTGGACTAATGTTTCTAATGCTGATAACGACAGTAATAAGGTAGCATAAGCCTACCGAATTATTACTAATTACTAATATAAAGTTATAGTCCTATTAACAACTAACACTAACTGACATTAATAAAATCCTACTGGAGTTCGATTGTAAGGATCTTATTTATTGTTGTGTAATCCCAATTCTAGGGCACTAGGGCACAATGATTAATGGCTTTCTACAGCGAACCCTGAATGTCGGAGAGAAGGGGTTGTAGGTGCTTATTTATCTTGGGTTATCTCCACACAGCGCCGTCTGACCCCAAAGGAGACAAACCCCATGTTATGGTGACCTGGTGGTAAATATGCAATTTTAGATAAGATTTTATCCGCTATCGTGTATCGTTTAGACTTTAGATAGTTTAAATGTCTGTTTTTCGCATTGCTAATACAAACCGGAACATAATGCGAGCTTTCTCGCGTAGTTTCAAAAATAGAATGGCGCAATAAGACTGGTGCTTTGCAGTTACAAATAAGATGCAGTCAAGCGAGTACATAAGTCATCGCTCACAGTTATTCGCTAGTAGTAAAACAACAGTTACTACATTGTATCATTTATATATACAAGGTAATCGTCGGTATATGATTGATGGTATGTAAATGGTGAATTTACGTTTTATGTGTACTTTAAGCGCCATGGTTGCGTTTATTACGGTTATTATGGTTATTTTATAGTAATTATTACAATAAACATATGCTAATTACATCGCTTTAACGATTTGTGGTAATAACGTAATTATAACGGCACATTTAATAGTTGCTCTAGACAAGCTTTAAAGTGCAACGTTACGGGTTTAATTCTGATTAAGAATAATTGTTTTAAAACACGATTATTCGTTGCGTCTAGGTTGAAAATGTCTGTATGAATATTATTTACAAAATATATGTGCGTATATATATATTTTTTCTGTCTTGTCAATATAGTAGATGCTCTGTCTAGCTTGGTATCAGACAGCCCCACGTATGATGTTTCAACAAATATTAAATTTATTGATCTTCCGTACATACACTGACGTTATATTATATTGGTGTGTTAGGCTGAGCCATTTATAGACCAGTTCTCATTTAATAACCAACAGAAAGCTGAAACTGATCGGTCTCAGTATTTAATATTAAAACGCGTAACTAAGTTGGGTTGCGAATTAGGTATACATTTCTAAGTTTTAATGCAAAACTTAGTCATTCGTATTGATCAATATCAGTCGAATCAATTGGTATTTATAATATAATGAACATTATAGAGATAATTAGATTGAAGGCTTATAAGATATTTATAAGGCGAGTCCAAATGGTAGAGTCGGAAGAGGCATAAATAGGCCTACGTTCTGGCAATAAGATGGAAGTATTTTAGAAGAAAGCAGAGTCAAAAGTTCGATTAATGAAGTGGCGACAGGAGTTCGCCAGATTCGTACAGGTGGAAGTTGTTAATCTCTGCCTATGCCCATGAGAAACAGGCGTGATAATACGTATGTATGAATAAAAGCGAAATTTAATTATCATATAAGAGAGTAGGTATTGTACATTGTGTCTTCGCGTCGTAGTACAATTAACATGTAGATAAGTGTTCTCACTTCTCACTGGTGCGAACGTAGCCATTGTTAGAACAATGCGCTCGTGATAACGAAACGCAAATTATGTGTCATAAAGCATAGTGGATGTGACGGTCTTGATCTTATTCGGTAATATACTTAACAGTTCGTATTTGTAATAACAAAAATTTGAACATTTTTTTATGTACATAAATATTAGATCTGGGAAAATGGTAGGCAAAATGGTCGCTATCACTTATGGACATCACAACGCCCGAGGAGTCGCATTATGACGCAGTCGCATTATGTTGACGGTCTTGAAGGAAAGGTTTTGTTGCACTTTTCTTAAGAGCTTCTATCGTAGCGCTCAGTTTATACCTCAGCAGGAATCTGATTCCGCATTCAACACGAGCGCGGTAGACATGCAAGCAAACCGAACTTTCTGACATGATGTCACAATAAGTGTTAAATATGTTACTAAATTTAAGCCACTATTAATTACACTATCTTGCAACTTTATTCTTTATTACAGTAGATAATGTTCTTGCTTTTTTAATTTTAATTTTTTAAATTTAAATTTTTTTAATGTTCAATTTTTTAAATTAAATAAATGTTGTTCATTAATCCACTTGCGCAAGTAATGTAAAGTATAGTAATAGTATAGAAAGTATAATGTAAAATATAGTAAAAGTATTGTATGTAAATTATAGGAACGCTACAAATAATCACACCCTAATTCCACATAAACTACTTTCAATGGTTATTTCCAGAACTCTATATCCTTGCAACAATAATTTAATGTGTCGCACAGGCTGCACTTATGCAAGACATCCTGAATTTAAGCGCCACAGCGCCTTCCACCCACGCACACTTTCAGGCACCGCGCAGAACAATTGGAGCCCACACGAGGCTAATGCGCCCAGGAATTTAAATAAGCGGTCCGTCTGGTGTCTGCGAGTGGATAAATAAACTTGTATGTTGGGTTGTCGCAGTTTTGAAATTGGAACAGTTGGGCCGCCACATACGCTTTTGAGACATGGTTGACAGCGCGCTTTGTAAAATTTTAAAATATAAAAGGACTTTGATATAACTTATAAAAATAACACACATAGTAGGTATATATTACGTATTTACGAGAAGAAGAAAATTATGATGAGTTACTCAATAGTTAATTGTTCATAATTATTAATTGTAATCATTGATCTACATATTTATTATTGCAACTTTGGACACAGGTCTCCGCTCATAATGAGGAGAATCAAACCTGTAAACTGCCACGCAGGCAAAAACAGACTTCATACGGTTACGCCTCACTAGAGAAATGGTATTTAAGATGGTAATAGGAGCTTTTCTAGTCTATTCAGATATTATAAATACGTTACTTGATTATATCGATCGATCGACTGTCAATCGGGAGGTCCTGGGTTCAAATC
>DWMF01001352.1:0-11666 GCA_018244815.1 Parelbella polyzona | reverse complement strand
CCCAGGACCCCCGGAATGAGAGGCTGAATTCTTAACCACTAGGCTACCACTGCTTTCATCTTTCAAATACTCATACATAATTACCGAAAGAGAGCTGCCTACTTTAATGAGACAAAACTCACGAAAACCGATTTTTTATTGGTAACTTTTACTGGAAACCATATCGTCACCGATCGGCTTAGTAAAAATACTTTCTTTGTTAAAAATAAATTGAAACTTAGGTGTCCTATTTATCTTTAAATCTTACACCAAAAGTCAGTATACAACAGTACTAGCAACTTCCAAACGAAAATAATTGTAGTGTTTGTGGTCCTCTACACTAAGCTCACTGAAGGTTCAAACGAAATTAAACTTTCAAACTTTATTCAAAGGGTCTAATCCTACTCCAGTACAACTCCGCTGATAGGTTTCTGAATTATGGACAATACTGTCCTTAGATCTATAGCGATAACATACTTCTATTGTAGATATCTCAGCTAGTGGCATGGTACCGTAAATTACATCCCTTTTCCCTTGTCCTCGCCACCCTGACTTCACACTCTTAACCGCAAAGTTAAATTAAGCCACCCTACAACTGTTAATTGAAATTATTCGAGTCTCGCTCGCAACGCGCTCGTCCTGTCAACCGATCGGCATTGCGTGCGGTAGCGACTAACTTTTTTCATTAGTAAAAACTAAATCAATTAACTACCCTATATTTTGCAGACACGTGAAATAATAATAATTGCGAGTCGCGTTACTAAATGACTTTAGAATCATACGCCTGATAAATGCTAGATTAGCAGTGTTTGTGAGACAATTTTGGGTCAAACGCATAACGCCTGCTTCCGAAGAACTTCGGTACCCTGGGCAGTGGAAATTATTAGTCTCTACGAACTTTCGTGACTATACGTTTATACATACATATATTATGTCAATCAAGTAATGCAGAATAATAAAGTTTTACAAAGTTTAATAAAGTTCGTAAAACCATTGGAAAAAACCACTGCAATGTACGTATTTTATTAAATATATGTCGCTGCCAACTAGCTTAATCAGGAATTTAGTTAACAGCCTAGGCCGTTACCTAATTGCTGCCATTCCATTAAATAGCTGAATAACAACCAGCCAATTCATTGAGCACAACGTTCAACTAAATGGTTGAACGTCGTGTAGTCATTTAGTTAAATTAGATATTGGTGGCTGCTTAGGTTAGGTTAGGTTAGAATCAGTTGCCTGAGACTTGGGCAGTCATTTACAACGGGCTAACTTTCCATACGTCCATAAGTCAAGTCGTTAAACGATGAGTGAATTAACTATCGGCCTTGTCATTTAATTGGATGCAGGCGTTTAATGAACTGCGTAGACGTACGATTAGCTGCCTAATTTAACTAGATATTTGCATCTTATACATAATAACGGCCACAAGACTACAGAATTAAGTATAATATGTACGTATTAAGAATACCTTAAAATTAATTACATTGAACATAAATTATTAAGACAATATCAGACATATGTATATTGTAATAGTCTGGTGTTAATCAGTAGCACATATTAAAGTTTATAGCAACATATTATTTGACACAAGAACCTCAATAACTTTTAAACGGAAATTTTATTAATTAAATTCGAATTTCGATCGCTGTTTCACTAGGTATTATTATTACACGCAAACGACCGCTCAATTCAGACTAGTTCCGGTAATTCCAGTTAGCTCTCCGTAATAAACAAATCTGTTGAAAAACAACGGTTATCTTTAAAAATAGTATTGTATTCATGGTCCCTTCTAAATACGAAAGTTAGTGAATTTATTAACCGCCCATCAGGCAGTCCATCAGACCTTTTTATTTATTCCGCGTAATAAAAATGAAATGTACGGAGCTTATCTGCTCAGGACGTACACCAAGTTAAAAACATTTGTATCTTTTGAGTTATCTTTATTCCGTACGTGTGCAGCCGGCTTTACGGTTAAATTATATAAGGTTGATAACAATTTGCCCTCCATACGTTTTTATATGGAACGTACGGTTTATAACGTCTATATTTGTATACCTACATTTGTATGTATGTGTGTGTGGTTATTAGTGTTGCTACTTTCATTTCAAATTAGAAACTTACTTTTAATATTGAGGGCCTATTTTGTCCTTCGTCCCAAATAGTAAATAATTAAATAATTTCCTTAAAAATATTAAACGTATTAATTTTAAAATATTATAGATCTATTTGTCTGTAAACTTTGCTAGAACATTAGTCCAAGTACAAGTTAGTACGCTGAGTAGACCTCGTCACGGCGGATGTTAGTATATACGAGTACAATCTACAAGAGTCGTGAACCGTGTCCGTAGAGACTACACGTTAAACAGTACCGTTAGACAGAATATTATTATTTGAGAGCACTCAAAAGTTAAAAACTTTGACGGCACATAAAAAGTATGGTGAACTTGCGAAATTATTATATAGTGTACATTGCGCAGTTTTAGGAGTATGAGAATGTGATGTAAAACAAAGGTCATGTCGCTGTCCATTAACGCTATGCGTGGGATACGAAAAGCCGAATATACATTGAGAACAAAAACAAAACACTGCACGATATTAATGGTGCAATAGGAGCACGTATGAAATATAAAAGGCTCTCAAATGAAAAACACGGCGGGCGGCGAGGAGCGCGGCTCGGGCGGCTCGTAAATAGTAAACGTGGACGATGACGAGATATGAAACGGTTCTAGGATTTAGGATGTTTCAACTTCAAGCGCAAAGCTAAAAAGGCTATCGGCTAACGGAAAGATAAGTAGTACAGAGTACTGTCGCCACTTCGCACCCCTATGTCACTGACAGTATTATTAGGGCTAGTATTGCCAATTTTTATTATATTATATAAATCATATAGTATACACATAGATTATTGATATAACTACATACATATATAATATTTTGTAGGCAAACTAATTTTGTTCTCTTTTCTGTTTGTATTTTAATTATTGTTACTTTAGCTAAGGAAATATTGTTAGCGATCGAATTAAAAGTGTTCTGTTCTATATCGAAATCTGTATAGTAATTTCCAAAGCTAGTTATCAAGTCGCAAGGCCGAAAGCTATCTAACTTGGGTCCCAAACGAGCGTCGAACTTACCTACAGCCGCCAGCAGCAGGTCCGCCCGAGATGGATCGCTCGCACGCTTCGTTGGCCACTTCCCACGCTTCTTGTACTACTGATAACTTTGAAGATTACTCTTCATAAAGTTTATACATAATATTAGATTTAAGAGCATCTTTCATACAGAACAAATTTCCTTGTTTTGTTGACTTATTTGACACAACAACGCACTGATAAACAAGCGTATACGATCAGCGTTCAGTTCTATTAAAAAATTTGTCTTTTTTTATAATAAGAGTAAATATCGACCGAACTTCGCATTATTATATTATAAGTATATATCTGTAAAATTCTGAATATTAATAATCTTCATGTTATAATCGTTTCTATATAATTATCTATACCTATATCATAAAAAAGCAAAAAGCAAAAAACCATTTATATGCATAATAACTTCTTCAGGCCAAAAGGAATCTTTACATAGACGTTTTTGCTATCAAAGATTTTTCTGTCTCCGATAATCATTTATTCATTTCAATATCATACAAAATATTGGCTTTATAATACTATTCGATTGAAACCAGTTTCACGCAGTCATGCCAGTGATAAGCTGAAGTGGTGAGCGCTATAATTTAGTCCGAAAGAAAATCTGGAAAATTGTTGTTGAAGTTTGGCATACGGCGGCGCGCGGCGGATCAGCTCACGGCTCGTTAGGCGGCTTCCATTCGTGGAACTTCTGTACCACTTTCCCAGAATTAAGGCTATGTTAAGGATACAGTACTATACTACAATTGTGTTTTAAATTTTATTTGTTAATCATACTCTCTTTTAAAACCATGTATGTAATGACGTTAGTTAAGTATGGAACGCTTTGTACACGCTTTATAACATTGTACATTATTAGACGCAGTGTGGACCCGACACAATACGAAATTTAATTTTGAATCGCCATTTAAGTCCTTAAAACCTCTGTATGTGTATGCATGTATTGCTGAGTGTGTAGGGATTGCTAGGATTAGCAGAAATTTACTACACCGCACTGCTGTCATAGATACTTATGGGTGTAGTTTAATCTCCCATTGAGACAGTGCAGTCCGCAGCTTAGGTCAGCTTCACATACAGATATGTACTTATGTGTACTTATTGTTTATACTGATCGTTACTGTATTTATAAATAATTTTAAAAAATGTCCAAAAGTAGTGTTCAGTAGCAACGCTATAAAAGATTTTTGTTTGACATTTAAGACTTATAATAAAACATTTTGTCGAGTGCTCATTCACAAGGAATAATTTATACATGTTTCTTATAACGTAATAATAATCGAGTAACTGCATTGCTGTTATGTTTCCAACAAAATTATCTATATATGATTCATATCGCAACATGCAACGTCTCTATCTACCTTTACACAAGAATATCCGATGCGACTCTATGTACATATAGCTAGATTTGTAAGTACATAGAACACGGTCCGCAAACTGGGTAGAGCGCTGCGCCAAGTTGTAGGCAAATAAGTTGCAAACACACAACACGATGTTTTCTTTCCTAAACTACAACCGTGTACTACCTGCAAGACTTCGCCGTTAAGACACTGCAGAAAGTTATCACGAGTTTCTTTAATTAGTTGCTACACAAACTTGGAATGCAAAAATTGGTAGTTGAACTCTCTTCTAAC
The DNA here is from genome assembly GCA_018244815.1 of Parelbella polyzona. NCBI lineage: Eukaryota > Metazoa > Arthropoda > Insecta > Lepidoptera > Hesperiidae > Parelbella > Parelbella polyzona. Next base: position 6,916 of record DWMF01001352.1, on the reverse strand, counting down.
ATTGATTAAAATTTTTAAGGATATATTGAATCGTACTTAAACAGTAGTACAAATTCTATTTCTATGTTTTCGAGCATAATATGTATGTAAGCAGCTTTATGGGAATTATTTCTGTAAGACCACAACCATAAATTCCATATATTTGACAAATAATTAAAGTAATGCGTATTACTGGTCCACGTTTTTATGCCTGTAATGGGTTGCAAGATACAAAATAACTTATTATTACTCAGTTGTAGAAACAGTCTTTATACACGAAAAAATATTTTCATTGCACTTAGTTCCCGCTTAGCTGCTTAGCTTAGCTGAGGCATTCCGGCTTAGTTCCTTAAAATAGATATAATGTACCTATAATAGAGAAACTGCTGGTTACGTATTTCGAAGCTGATTATCGAATCTGTAAAGTTACTAACAATATGACATTCAAATAATATTGCCTACAGAAATGTCACAACCCACCATAAATAAAGTGAGCCAAAGATAAATACAAAAAAATTAAAACATGAAGCTTTTTTAACGAAAACAGTTAAGCAAAGTCTACCAGAAAACATGTTTTTCTTCGTTTTAATTGGATACGAGAGAATATTTTAAGTCATTAAAATGAAGTGATAAAAATAATAAATACAGCCTGTTGCCAGTCGCAGTGACTTTTAAGGGGGAGTGCGTCCCTCGTTAAATATAATATTATGCAAATGCATTACAATAATAAAGCAAAATACATTAGGTTGTACCGGTGCAGTGCTGCAGGGAAGGAAATTATTGTACGACGAAGAAAATGAGTTATTCAAATTGCGTTATTTATTATTAAAACATTGCTCTTAAAATTTTATTGCAAAGCAAACGAGGTGCGCTCTCAAACACCAGTGTGTATTCGCAAATGAGTTTAGAACATTAACGTACTTATTTTACTTAGAGAAGGACGCCTGGGACGTACTCCACCACTCTGCTCTAATGGGGTCGGTGGAGATTCGAATATATTTAGAAATTTGACGACTCAACGTCTATGTGACCCGTTGATCCAGCGGTAAGTGAATGTCTACCCACTTTGAGTGGTGAGTATAGTACACTTTCACGTTTTAACACTTACGTAGCCGTCTCACTATGAAATAGGTAAATACTATTGCCATGCAACAGGCACAAATCCACTCTCGGAGTCATTTCTAAATATTTCAGTACAGAAAAATACAAAATTAGTAACTTGGAAATCGAACTCAGGACCTTTCCATCGGTAGTTGCGTTTGTAACCGCTCGACCAAAGTGCAGATAAACTTGGTAGGTTTTAATTATTTTCAGGTTATAGTTCTAACGCTTCGCAGTTATTAAATGACTTATGAGCAAATAAACTAAGAAAACAACGTTACCGAATCAGCTAAGCACGAAGGAATTATGATTTCAGTCGATGATAGATAGCCTTAACAAAAGTGATTGTAGTTGTCCTTACATTGCCTGCATCACCGACGTACAATCTCACATTATCTGTTCGAAGCCATTGTAAAGCAGTTTCAAAAACTGCTCCCCAGATTAATACGTGCGTCGAAGCCGACGTTGAGAAATGGTTGAGGGTGGTTTTTCTTCGCGGCTTGTCAGACGATCGCGGTGCCCGAGTTAATCCGATCGAACTGTTTCTGCCGAAAATAAACCATGTAGATTCTTATCTTTTTTAAGGAAAATTGTATGTTTTCAATACTTTGTTATTTCAAATGATCCTTCACGGGATTTGGAAGTATATCCTGTAAATGATCAATCTTTCTGGGGATATTCAGGTTCTTTTCCAATGCTGGAAGACATTCTAAATTGTCGTAAACTGGAATAACTAGATGTTATAAAATATATTGCTGTTAATGACTTATTAAATTCCTGAGTACACATTGCCTACTAATGTCAAATATATACACACAGTTTATGAAATCACTGGAGAAATTAAAATCCGTCTTTGAAAGCCGTAAGGCGCTTAACATTGTGAGACTTTTAAAAGCAAATGAAATTTTTAACTTTACAAATAATAAATATTTTAGTAGGTATGTTATTTTCTTATATGCTTATTATTTCTTATATATTTAATTTTTCTTAGCTAATTATTATTTTTTTATATACTTAGAGAGACCCTAATTTTCGGAATGAAATAGATACGGTTGTTCATTTCACACTGAACACAATTTTAATATTCATTTCGTTTCCTATGATATCGCAGTTTTCGCCTAGTATCATGTAAGTAGTAACCAGCACGACCCTGCCAACTATTTTTATCTTTTTTGTCATACATCTAGTAGCTTAGTATGTGTGGGAAAACGAAGAAACATGTATTGTAATACAAAAAATACTGAGATCACGACCCTTCTTTTAACCTTTGCCACTGTTATGCGAAGTTTTTGTTTAAACAAACTATTTTGGTTTAACCAAAAGACATATTTAACTACAACAATAGTTACATATGTATGATAGAAGCAAATAAATGAGAAACGGAAAGCAAAGTTTTTGAAATGGTATAAAAATTCAAAAAAATAATTTAGTATTAAAGAACAGATTGAAAAATTAATGAAAGACATGTTCTAGATAAACTGCATTCAGCAACGATGCTTCAGACGTCCCGCTCGCTATCTTGACCATTGTTTCTCTGAATTAAAACGAGTGGGAAGAGGAATTTCAACTAGCTTACAGTTCACACTTTTGAATACTTCTGTATGTCTGGAAGGGATAGAAGAAGAATTTTATGGGGTATTGTATTATATTTCGCTACACAAGGGGCTGTAACAAAAACTACTTTTTACACAGTTTCATATTTCGTGTGTATGTGTTACTTATGCGGAAGATATGTTCCTACAGAAAATGAAGTATGGGATGACCATAAGTCAAATTATTGAAGTTGTTCAAATGGTTCAAATTGTTAAAATTATTATCTCACCCGCTCCCGTTTATCGAACTTATGGAGCAGTTCATATTTTGTAACAACCAATGTGGCACTTTGATTTACGATAAAATTCCTCGTAAACAATTCTGGATTCAGTTGCCAGTCGGAAAAACGTATAAAAAATGAATATACATACATATATGTAGTATTATTTGACTATATAATTATTAGTGTCTGTATTCATGGCGATCATGATATGAGGAATTTTAGTGATGTGATGTATCAAGGCATGTATGATCGGCAATGTGATCTATCATTATCATTGTTGTATACTATAAATATTGTACTACTACTACATATTTTATTGTTTCGAACACCAATTTTGAATAACGGAATGCTTCCAATTTCCAGTTTTTATATTTCACGTGCAAAATATGGAAAGCATTTACGTAGTCTATACAAAAATATTCAGAATAAAATATAAACTAAAAGTATTTTTCCGAATATTTTTATTTAAAGAAGCGTTTTGTATCCGTTTGTAACACGCTTTTTAGAACAATTTCATGGAATGCGCGAAGGGGTACAGCGGACAAATCGATTGATCGCAAACTGTATCTCAGATTTTAATAGAAAGAAGCGTACTAAAAGCTGCTGGCAACACAGACAAGGTACCGGCAGCTCATCCGAACCGGAGCAATACGATTAGTCACGCTCCAGATTCCTTCATACGAGTCTTCGTCAAGCACCAGATAGTAATTTGCTTCGAATTTTGTTAACGAAATTTTATCATAAACATCACAATGAAAATTTTTTATACGTTTTGCCAAATTTTCCTTTCTTATGTATTATTTCGGTTTATATCTAAAATGATGTCAGTATCTCCTGTGTCGTGAATTGGAACGCTAAAAATGTTTTCGCCTTTATTAAAATAATTTTTTTCATGACTCGTAATGTTTTATACATTGAATATAAACACATGGAAGGGCCAATTACGGCATGGCCAATAATGGCAATGAAATAATTGTGTTTAAGTCACTAAGTTCATTGATGACTGATTACCAAAACATATCACGTACGGAAGTAGCCACCTGAAACTTTCAAGTGAGTAGCACCCAGATACTTTTAAAGAAATCTTTTAAGTTTTCAAGTTTACATTTTAAAAAGGAAGTCACTTGAATTGAATCGCGCCTCGAATGCGAGAGGCTGCTCTCAACGGTCTACATAAGCTGATCTGCATTTGCATTTGTCGTCAGGCGGACTGCGGCTGGTATACTTATGAAAAAAATTGGTCTGGAAGAAGATATTTATTCAAAACACTTGAGAGTTGGACGACTATTTCTTGTGTAAATGAGCACTTTTTCGTAGCATCAATACAAGTAGCTGCCATCACGAACTATTTCAGGTAATAAACCTAAATAATAATGACGTATAATAAACAAAAAGTAAAAATCAGGCAAGACGTTATTTGCAACATTAGTGTTCACGTTGCGAGAAGTATATCCTAAGCGTTTATTCAAGTTCGAGCTCCCGACGTTTTCTCCCCGTTATACTTTATTCAACACAGTTAGCTGGCTGTTTACCTGTGTGTTCTCGGTAATCAATAGATACGTGCAAACAGCGAGAGTGCTCCGCCATTGTAGGGGTTCGCGCGAAGGAACAAATTGTTAGCGAGCAACGCGGGTAGGGCGCGCGCTACTAGCGCCCTCTACTACGCATCTTGATTTTCCACACATATACCTACTGTGTATTGTTAGATAGGTATTTAGTTTAATAGTAGTGCTACTAAAAAACTTTGGAATATACCATCCAGAATTTTCTACGATAAGGCACAAGAAATTAATAATTTAAATATGGGTGTAAATAATTGTTTAAAGTGTATTTTATTGTGTAGGAATAAAAGACTATTATTGCTGAATAATCTTAAGACTATAGGACCTAAGTCATGTTTAACACAGTAAAGTTACAAGCGTTACGTGAGTCTTTGTTTTACATAATGTAATACATACTTACGAGTAAGGGGAGAGTTGTTCTCGAAACACAAAAAAGACATTAGTACATTTCAAATTCCCGAAAGGCTTCGTGACGTATGATCTAATCGTTGGGATATAAATTTCTTGCGCAGTGCCATAAATTGGCAAAGTTTTTATTAGTTGGGGGACGCGTCACCCGTCAGTTGCTCTTGATTAAGTTGTTGACGAGCAGGAATCGAGATAACAAGGAGATACTACATAAATATCAAACATTGCGATCGTTCAAAGGAAAATCTAACCGGATTACCACTAAAGTAACAGAACTGATTCTAGAGATTATTTTATCATTTCATTATTGATATGCCTTTTGTTAGAGTTGGTAGCGAAGCTGATCGCTAAGGCCGTGGGTTCAATCATACCCGTGACAATATGTGTGTAACAACTAATAATTGTTCTTTATCTGGGTGTCTATGTTATTTACTATAAGATTTAAAACATAAGAAACTATAACTTAATACTATCCCAAAATAATTACATTTATTTTCGTAAATTATTTTAAACAGCCATACATATATACGCTAGCCGTTTAAGTTATCTGCTCACTAAATTGGTACAGAATCTTTACTTTATTACTGAGAAACAAGTTACTCCAACAAGCGGCGGCGCGTGCCAACAGCCATCGCAAGATTGCGCCGCGCCGCCCCCGGCGCCAGCGATTGCAATCTGCACAATAAATTGCAACTTGCCTTGTAATATTTACTGCGACCGTACTTGTCAATTTGGTAACAAAGAGATTTATACTTTTACAGCATCTAAGTGTTTGGGTGCATAAAAATTGTGATAAGTTTGTTTTTTCTAATCGGTTAACATCAGTTTGTATACCTAATTCGAACAAAAATTGGCAGCTACAAATCAAGATGCCGCTGTTCACTTCGTGCTTTGTTCCAATTCGCCGCGCTTCGATACGTAACTTGAACGTTTCATTGGCAATAACAAAAGTTACGGCACCTTAAAACACCTCTATTAACCGAAGGCGCTACTTTCTACATCAAACTTCCCAATTTATCACCTTCCAAGTTTCCCAGTAAAATAATGTACCTTCAATATATTTTTAGCTCGTAAAATGGCTTCGAAAATAAATAGACAAGTTCAGGCAGGTCGCCCGGAGCCACCCGGAACGGTTTGAAATATGAGTCGCACGCGACGAGCCGATGCCGAACTCACTTCAAAGTTTGGCACTCCGTCGCGAGCGAAACTGTACCTTATTGTTAACGCAGCAAAGCCTCTGAATCTATGCTGATAAATGAATAAAGCCGGTATTAAAAGTTCGTTTGTCGAAGAAAGCCAATCCAGCCTCTATTCCGATAGTCTCAAGAGTTAGCCCAAGTTAGGACGTATTAAATAGTTGGGCGGATAAACGCTGGGAAAGTTGTAACGGGTCGGGGATAAAGTTGAATATTTCTACGCAAGGTACGCGTCACGAATGACAACAATCACTAAAAGCAAGAAAACTATGTAGTAAAGTCTTGTTCTCATTTCACGAAAGCGTGCTATATGGGCTGTATGAATAAGAAATCAAGCAACGCATATGTATTTGAACAAACAATATAGAACCAATCGACCAAAATGTCCCCGGGACGAAGGGAACTTTTTTCATATGTTAAACAAAAAGCTCTATAACCATTGACTATAATTGTAAGTTGTAGTATTTATTTAATTATTAAACAAAAGCATATGAACTGAATTCTCACATCGTAAAATGTTCCACAGATATACGAGTTCACTCAAAGTAACCATCGCGCGAAACGAAAAATGTCCTGGATATTCAGCGTATCTGCCTGCCATCACGGAAACTGTTCCTCAAACAGAGACAAATGAGCCTGTTTTGTGTAAGAAAATAGAGGCAAAGGAAAATTTAATTTACAGTGCTTGTGTTTTTAACTATTTTTATCACTCTACACTTTGTTTCATCAAGTAAAGATAGTAGCGAACTAACGTTTAACTTTATATGTACTCGTAGTGTAGGACGCCCTCCGGCCCGGTGGGATGACGATCTGCGAAAGGCTGCAGGCAGATGTTGGATGCGACAAGCCGAGGA
>DWMF01001351.1:0-11666 GCA_018244815.1 Parelbella polyzona | reverse complement strand
GTGCGCGCCATGGATTCGAACCCAGGACCCCCGGAATGAGAGGCTGAATTCTTAACCACTAGGCTACCACTGCACTGCAATTTGATTATCGATGTGGTATACGTATATTTTGAATTTGAATCGATTTTCTAAGACTTATGAATGAAGTACAAGAAATTTTTTAAAAGTGTGTCATTAATGAAAACAATTAAAACATTGCCTCTTAAAACCACTGTACCTAAGAAACAATAGATATTGTCATGCATCACTAAATGAATACGACATCATTAATCAGTCCATTGATTAATTGAACGGCTGTAGTGTTCCCTTCCCTCGATAAATAACCCTCGGCCGAACAATGTTGTCATAAACAAGGCAATCATGTTGATAAAGCTGTGCTTTGACAGATGGGCTGGACTCACGCGCGGTGGCGCTTTCACACGGGCCCTACATACTGTCCGTCTTTGTAGCAATAAAGGAGCTCTTTCATTATCCGGAATGTTATATCGATTTTGCTATAAAATTATGCTCATAGAAAGTTCTGTTTCTGTTGTGGCTCCAGAAGGTACGTTAAGCAGGTCGTCTTCGTTTATTATCGTTAAGTAAAACCTCGTCTGAGGCTTTGAAGGCGACTTAAACAAACGCAATATGAAGGTTGACCATCACATATGGCGCAGCGTGGCAGAGAATGTGTTAGATTTGGCTTAATTGTGGTAAAGACGAGTGAATCTTCCACTGTCTAGTCCTTTTTTTTACTTTTTAGTTGGCGTCTTTTCAGGGAAAGCCGGCGGCTTGTAGCTTATTTGCTAATAAGTACTATCCTTGGGACGTGTTTAATCAGTGAAGAGAAACTTGGAAGCCTTGAAGTGTATGAAGCGTACTTTATTTTAGTAGGCACTGTTGGTGACATGCGTTGCATGCCGTCTTTTGATGTAGACCACTCGAACAGTCTGTGGTAGGAGAGTACTTGAATTTTTTGTTCCTCGAATGTTGTTCAGGTGCTTGTTGCATATGTATTTGTATGGAAGACCGCGAATAAAATAAATAAATACCTTGATTTTGAGGTATTATTTATAGCAATTGTTTGTATAAAAGAGAACAATTTGAAAACAAAAATGGCAGTTGATTTTCTTAATATAAATGCGATACGAGTAACTTGCACATCTTAACATAAGGTGTAATTTAAGTTAACTCTATTAATATTAATTGACAATTAACCTCACTTCCGCTTTATGTTGTTTATAAACCGGAATACTTTTTAAAGTTGGATGACAGCTAAAACGTTTGAAGAATTAATCGATGTGAAAATGTGTAGTAATTCGATTGTGAAATCGGTATCAAAAATCTACATGTTACCACATCAAATATATTTGCATGATTCGATTTGACTGGCGGCAAATAATCGATTTAATGACGGTGTTCCACGCTATTGGAATGTGCTCGTGTGTCACATTTGACATCTTGTTATATTAGGCTCAATATCATGTTTCTGACAGCAAATTTACATATTGCAGTTAGGTAACCTATTCATAAATTTAACATACCATTCCTAGTACTCTGTGGAGTATTTTAATGAAAGTTTTATTTAATGCAGTTTTAACTTCATCATATTATTTAGATATGTGGATATTGTGTTTTAATCTCCGTTTTATAATTACTTTATTGTAATAGTATTCGTACTTTATTACATTTCTGAAATTTTTGTGATTTCGTTGATTGTGCAGTTAAATGCTATGTGTAGTTGGAAAGTAATAACTCGGGATTCTAATTTACCTTTTAATGTCAAATACAGGTTGGACGTTCAATGAACTGATAAGAAGTTATTAATGCCAATAAACGTCTATTACAAGTTTGATCATTATCTACTGAAAACGAATTAGATTGACTGCTTATGACGCCTCACGAAGAGCTTAAGTCTACTCTTTAAAGGCTGTACTGCACACATACATTTACAAAATGGTATACTTATTCACAATCGTCTCCTTAAATTGTATGATATATACTTATATGTATCAGTCGGCACATTTTTTAACGGTTGCAAGTATTTATATCGCATCGACCTTTCAAACGAGCAGTGTACGAGTCAAGGCAGGCATCCGGAATCGACTTCCGGTCGTGACAAGTAATTTTTGCGACAGCTTTATCACTTGTGTTGCGCGATTGTTGCATTACTTTTCGTCGCCGTTCGTAGATTCAGTTCATTTTACTGTTTTTACCCTTGTATCTGGTTAGACTGTTTTTATCGATAAACTTAATATTTGGCTCTTTGGTCCAGTAGTGAATAGAACTTACTACAGAGCTTGGGGCCTCGGCTTCGATTTTCAACAACGACAAATATTTGAGCGATATCTAGCTTATTTTAACGAATTCAAGGTCCCCGATTAGATTTAAACGTTTCTGCGTAGCTATAATAACCGCGACCGAATGTTCAACGTGGCCTTGGAAGGTGGAAAATCGCTCGTGCTAATCTACCGCACACAATCAACGTCTAATAAAAGTGTCGACGACTTGAAGAGTTTCCTCACTTTACAAATCGGTACAAATAATAAACTTAATTTTGATCTCGGAAATGTAGTTATACCCTACAATGTTTAAAGGTTAAAATCGCCCAATTGTATGGTATCCTTGAAAACCGTGTTAATGCCATTAATTTCGATCGTCTCGAAGCGACCAGGATTGTCGATAGAGCCGTTGTTAGATTTGACGTTGTCTGTTACGTATTGAGGTCGCACAGGGCTTAGAAACTACGCTTTCGTTCCTAAGATTGAGAGCTACACATGTAAATATCTAATTTGTGTAACAGCGCTCTTGTTACGACCGAGTTGATTATGTTGACTCGTTAACTTATCCGCCGCGAAGCTGTTAAAATTTTCACCTAACGTCTTGAGCTATTTGCGCGATGAGAGCTCTGGTACCTTAAAGAAGGTAAAAGTTAATTTGTTTCAGATACGAGTATAAAGCGAATAGATTTGTGGTACGTCGCACTTGCTCGATACCGTACCGAAAGTAGCCATTTTGCTTCCAGTAGAAAACATTCGATCAATGTATTATAATAAGATAAGGCATTATCTTATTGGTTTCGTTATAGTAACGTAATGTATTGTTAGACTTGTAAAGATTTAATTTGATTCATGGTTGGATTTATTTAAAAATAAATGTAAGATTTGCGAGAGAAACAGACATCTGCGATGTAAAATTTTATTTAAATGAGGTTTGGCTTTTTGACTTAGCGTAGTACTGAGTCTGTTCGTTATGATCTCGTAGTTTTGCGTTCTCTTTTTAAAAAATTCTGCTGGCAAGTATTTTGTTTAAAAATTTTTAATGAATTTCTGTAAAGAAATGGGTAGTTGTGGGTTAGACATCAGATTTGGAAAATTATTCGTGTCATGAGCTCAAACGTCTGGGTGTTAAATATTATTTATATGAATATATTTATTTTTTGAAAAGATATGTCAGTACATATCGTATATATTTATTAGCTGTCTGGCGACAAAAAAACAAATTCTAACTGCATAGTTTGCAATCTAATGACCGTGTGTGAGTTATCCCAAAATACTATTAACATTAATATAATTTAAGTAAAGTATTAATAATATAGTTTAGGTAATAATATAGTTAATATAGTAATAAATATAGTTTAAGTAATTCGAAACTCGTTCGATTATCTCGTTTGTGACTATTTTAGGATAATTGGAAAAAAAGTGTTGAAAGACTAATTCTCTTACATAAGCGAAAAGTTCGTCAGGTTTGACAGCTACAGTATGATGATAGAGAGAGTGAGAGTATTGGAGTGTTCGCGTGATCTCGATGTGCCATCGGATTACAGTGTTGATTCTCAGCGATAATTAGATTGCGTAAGGCGGGTATCGCACGTCACTTTCACCGGCTGATGAAGTGTTGATAGACTATAGTATCAACGTGTGGTCTCTTTTCTATTAACGAAGCCGCGTGGGCGTTGCAACCTGCTACGTCTTTTACGTTCATTTCCGGTTTGTCTTTCATCTTAAATGTATAGTGAGTTAATTACGCATTGTTGTCAGCCGCACGGCACGTTGCTTGTAACTCTTTAATTTCCCAGCGTAAAACTGATAAGAGAAGTGGTGCAGCAGTCAAATGTCATTTTTATCGTTTCGAGGCAGCAAAGTAGTTTTAAATTAATCATACCCAGATTACGATATTAATACCATCAGATAGGATCGTTGCATAATGTTAGCGTTGCATGTCACTTTCACTGCCTGATGAGCCGTTGATAGACGGTCGCGTGCGCGGGCGCCGGACGTAATGCCCGCGCGGACGTGCGCTGCCGAGATAAAAGTACGACCGGGACTTTATACGGCGCTCTGATTGAAATTTTATCATTGTTTTGTCTTTTGTTTGCCCTTAGGGCTGGCGACGCGTTGGCTCTGTTCAAATTTCTAAAGGATCATGACCACTCATTATCAGATGGCCCGTTTGGCTGTTTGTCAGCGTACGAAATAAAAAAAACCAAAAGTTGTTTTGTTCATTTTTGGTGTGTATTATAACTCCATTCATATGCAGTTACTGTACTACTCCTTGGGAGAAATGCAGGCGTGGTGTTATGTAATAATAATGTTAAGGGGAAGCCTAATGTTAATAGGATAAGCATTTTTGATTTCATGCTCATTGTTTCAATATGTACCTACGTGTCGTTCGTTATTAGCTCATATGAAATTAATAAGAATCTGCAATTTATGGAACGTTTTGGAGGATTTTTTTTGTTTAAAGAAGTATGTCAATGGCTCTTTTATAGAAGGAGACCTATAAATCGCAAATTAAACTATGTCATTACTAGATTCTTCTGGACTATTAACGTTACAAGAGTTATCTGGGTGAATAAATTTGTGATTAATTGGAAATTAATTAAACATCATCATCGTCATCATCAGCCTATCTCAGTCCACTGCTGGATATAGTCCTCCCACAACAAATGTCCCAATAGCATAGTCAATGTCAATGGTACATGTGTACAAATGTCAATTCAGTGAACTGAATTATGTTAATGTTAACATATATATCCGACACTCAGTGAAATGTATCTTTATAAAAAAGCGTAACATCGGGCCTGTAATCTCGAAGTGGTAGGCAGAGGAGTGTAGTATATTCCCATGGTTCACCAGTTTCGTTTATGTCCTACAATGGAATAGCCTATTGCCAAATACATACGAGTATCTTTATAAGCTAAAAACATCATGTAATACCTCATCGTTGTGTATTTAGTATTAATTAATATTTAATACTTTTGTAATAGAAAATTTTTATACGGCGCTTGTACGTAAAACATTGCGGTTCACGAAGATTCTTCGGTGCATCAAATAGGTCATTATATAGTCGGTTACATGAAGCACAGTTGCGAGCATAAAACTTATTTGTGCTGAGTTGAGCTGGCGCCAGACACATGCCGTTCTCATTACTCGTCTGCTGGGACACTGACGATTGCGGGTGTCTTATGTGTGTGAAGGTTCAACGGTTTGGGGTTGTTGAACTCTGATGTGCCTTTTTACATTTTGATGCGTTTGCTATTTCGCTTCTAGCAGCTCTCCTACAATATAAGTCTCCTTACTCAATATCGTTGATCACATTCATTTATTTATATATCTTTTTTATACTGTTGTGCAGTCGCGCCAGTTACTTAATACCTCAAAGGAAAGTGTAGCTAAAGCGGTAGCGGTGTCGGGTACTAAGTGACATTCAGCACGGACCGTCAGCGGCGTTCTGATGTATAATTATATTTAATCATGTTTTGAAATCGCCCGTCACTGTCAACAAAGGTCCGACACTTTCGCGTGTCAGATTCGACTGGGCCTATCTCATGACCGTGATTAAAAGAAACGTAGGTACACATTATGCTGATAGAAAGCTTGTTTATTTAATCTCGTGGCTTATGTTTCGATCGTTAAAAACCTGCTGATGATGATAGGTTAAAATTATAGTTAAAATAGTAGTTATGAAATCAACGTTGGCGTAGACTGCTGGATTAACTAATCAAATAAGTCAGTTTTATTACAATCTAAATGTTTGCAATTGGGATAGATTGTTATCAGAACAGTGAACGAAAAAATTGCAAGAAGATTTTTTGTAATTTTTAGTAGTCCACTTTGTCCCACACTATTGCACCCGAAAATCTCATTAGTTTGAAATACTTACGTGAGTTATTGCACATATTTGTTTAGATAAAACTACAGTGACTTATAACACTTATAAAACGTACACGAACTCGAAATGTTTTGGTTAAAATACTGCCGATTATCAAACTGCTGGTCAACGTGCTGTGGTAATGATACTGCTGGTCCCAATACTGCCTGTTACAATGCTGGGGGTTCTTAAACTGTTGGTCGTGACGGAGCTGCTGGCGATAACTGCCGCGACATTAGCAATGGCAGTGACAAATCCGTTCTGCCATGCCGCTGCACCGATAACTCACGGAATCATAACTGATTGCGTAACGCCAAGGCGCTCGTAAAACAATAATCTCTAACTGCATTCCGATGTTTACGAGCCGGTCGAGAAAATAAAAGTGAGCGATCGCCCGCCAACGGGTTACCTAAACAATTTCACCGTATCGATCCGTGTGAGATCAATGAACAAGTTATTTGAGCTGATGTGCACAAAATTTCACAGTGAATATGAATGGAATTGGAATAGCTTTATTTGGAATAAATAATGTGGACGTAGCTTTATTGAAATAGAGTCGTGTAGTTTGTTTAACAGGCTAGTCTGGTGGTTCACTGGTTAGTGAATAGCAGCTGAGCAGATTGCTAGGGATTCGATTCCCATTGCCAACTAATTATGTGATCACGCCAGTGTCTCTATATTATGCGAATTTTAAAATGTGAGTCCCTTATTCGATTCTTAACTACAATAAATAGTACAGTCCATCTAGTTTTTGGTTTTATTACTATGATACTTTTACTACTACTAGGATCCTGTAAAAACTGAAGAAATCTATTAATACAATAAACGGGTGGTAATCATAGTTGTTCTCTATTCGACCCTAGCGACCTTAATTACTTTTCCGGGCGAGGGTAGCGAGTTCGATGAACTCACGGATTGTACGCACAGAAATCTGTTAAGAAAATGTTCTAGAATCTTGAACCCTTAATAGAATTATTCTACAAATAGTTTATTCGTGGATTACTTTACATAATATCAAAGCTCATTAAATAATTTAATTTATCTTATTAAAGCTAAGCTACGACTATTGGTGATAAACTTCATAAACTTCAAATTATATACAAAGTCCGCAAGGACTATAATGAAAGATTGGAATATTTTTTTTTTAAATTCCAATCCATCCATTGAGCTCGATCTTCAGCTCTTAGAATTTAACCGCTGCCAGTGACTTTGCGTATATCGTATTTTTTGTTGTATATTAAATAATTAATTAAAATTGGAAATTTTTGTGTTTAAGGGATTGATTCACATGTCGATATTTAAATTGTCAAGGTCACCCTTTTGATAATCAAGTGAGAAGAATCAATGTTGTTAAACGATCAATACTGCTGGATCGGTACCTCGCTCTTCCATAATATAGATCTATTAAAATGAATGATTGAACGAATGAAAACTTTATTCCTATAACTAAGGCACACCTAAGACACATCTAAGACACATTTGGTAAGAATAAAAATATAATATAGCGTATGTGTAACGGTGTTATATACCTACAATTTTTGTCATTATGTAATACGGTTATCATTAAAAATGAATATTATCTAACGAATGTACGTTTCACACAGGTTCACCTCGGCGTGTTCGAGATCAAAGTAACATCTCTCTCGAACATACAACATCTGTGGCTCGTCTGTTAGCGTTAAAACTTCATACATCATGTCTTAGGAATACTTTATGAGGTTTCGGGTTGTTATTGTACATACATATAAATCAACGATTACGATGAGTTTGCGTGTTCGCATTGAATTAGTCTGGTAAAATATAGTATTACACGGTTTAGGAAAACGGAAAAAATTTACGTTTTGGAATTATACAATAATCTTCCTTTTTGAACGGAAGGGATATATCATAAAAAGTAAAGACACACTACTAAACAAAAGTAATTTTGCCATGCTTAGTATTTAATACAGAACAGTAGGAACCAACGTACGTAAATGAAAACAAATGAAATTTCGGGTCATCATTCTTATAGCTGACTGAGTTAATCGCTGCTTGATATAATTCTTTAAGGGATCGATATCAATGTTGTTCTTCACAGCTGTGAAATTATCACAGACATAAAGATATAGTATCGTGCTGTGAACGGCAATGAATTCATCCCCAATTTTATCGAATATGTTAAATAACTTGTGACGAATGGGAGTTCTAGACTCCTCTGCTCTCTTTGGGAAAGTACATGGATGATATTACCTTATGATATATTATCTAAAGTATCTGATTCAAGTGCAAATACACCAGTGTGTGAGTTAGCCACGAACAAGTAAGACAACAATTTCTCGATACCGACACAAAGGTCACAATCCTAATTGAATTTCAATATATCGTATCGATTCTCAGCCGCTTTGCATTCTGCTCCGTTAAAGAGTGGTCGCTCGGTGTTGCCAGCAAGTTAATAACCTTGGCACAGTCACATCCAGTCACGAATCTTTATCTGTGTTACTCGTGCTATTTATTCACTTTATCCCTGTTCGCGTTCTGTGGAATGTTTTTTTTTTTGTTGCAACTGCAACGCGTTCTTATTTTAAATTTTTGCCCGTTGTTGCAATGTTTCGGTAAATGGTTGGAAATGATATCTTCGTAATTGTTTCAAACATACTTTGAAGCAGTAATTTTAGTGAATAGAGTATTCAATTAAATTCCTTTAAAGTTTTTTTTTAATTCTGCGTTGACAAGTTTAAAATGTGGTCGCTGCTGACCATGGATACCTGAAATTAATACATATTTTGTAGTCTATTGAAGCTCGTTTATTAAACTGATAGAGGCATAAGATTACGACTTTACAGTACAAGACAAAAAAAGAAATAAATAGATCAGTAGTAAAATATTACAATATTAGACTGGTATTTATAATATATCATAAATATATTTCTGAAATTTTTGCAGCTTTCTATGTATCTATACTACGCATAGCCCTAAAACAACTCTATGGCTCTATCTATTATAATAATTAGCGAGGTGAGAGGCATATTAAAGTCGATGTGGTGAGCTTTCTAGCGCCCAGTAGGTACTCAGATATGAAAGTTACATGTAATTGTGCACAATTTGTAAGACGGACAGCCCTTGCGCTACATTTGTAGAGTTCTAGCAGTAGCGCTTTTTGACTACAGATCAAACCGTTAATAGAAATGACATCGTAAGTCTTATGTCTAGTTGAGGGGGAGTGAAACAGAGAAATGTAATGAATCGAACGCAATTGAAATGGGATAGGGCAGGAGAACTATGACATCTTAACTCTGCTTGACAAAGGTCAGGGTTCCATTGTGATTGATTGAATTCATGATTGGATTTGCTGGATTTGATTAATCCTTATTCGCTTGATGCGCTACTGTATATTGTTATTTATAGCATCGAACTCCTGTAAAGCGGAATGGGAATTTCTCGAGCAATTATTTCTTTCGCTTCTTTTAATATCATTGGTTCATTCGGTGTACCGCTAAATATTAATCAATTGTTGCTCATTATTCATCCTTTATTACAACGTAGTCCTTAAAATTTAGTTACATCATTTCTATTCTCATGTACGAGTATCACATACATACATATGTACATACACACATATGTACGAGTACATGTTAGTTCGTTCTGTACAGTTCAAAGAGGATTTTATTCTATACTGTTGCAACGTGGTCATAAATACATTGTAAAAAGTTATAATTATCGTAACTTAGTAACGAGTGGTAACTAAGTGGGATTCCCGACTTGCTATAACATTTTATCTGTCGAACAGGTTTGTTTGTAACTATGTAACGTACATACGTACGGTTACTGATATGTTACTAACTATTAAAACCAGAGATATGTTTGCTTCATTCTTCGTCTTATGCATATATCTCGTGTCACGTTGTTCGTCGGAGACGAATTCATATATCACTTTTTTGATTTTGACGAAAATTATAGGAGAGTTTATATCTTTTTTTGTCATGGAAAATGTATAGATTTTTATATTCGTAGGGTTATTCCGGAAAGAGCATTTGAAAAACTATATACATATGCAAATACGTGCTTTAATATAAAATAGGGTTGATCCAATAATTTTTGGCTTTCTTATCGTTGAAAAAAAATTTTTTTTCGGGTACATTTTAAATTAGGTAGTTGTTTTCTTTATGGTAATATAAAATTAAATATTAAATAGTTACATAAAGTTGTAAGTCATGGAAGCTGATAAAGCTTACTACTGGGTTTCAGGGGCTGCATGTAGAAATTATGTAGGTAATAAGATTCTATCACAGTGCTGACAACCTTAACAATTTTGTAAAATGCGTTTAATAACCTGTTGGGCTGCTGATGTTTTAACCACAGATAAGAGAGCAATGTCCTAAATCGATAATGTCTATGCTAAATTAAATGTCACATGAACAGTTTTGTCTTTGGTTTGTGTCAACTAAATACCAGTCACTGGTCGGAAACATTATTTGCAAATATGTAAATGAACGTTCATTTTATTGATTTAATTTATTCGCTTGTTTTATAACTTGAACGAGAGGAATGAAAGGAATGAATAGGAGTATCATTAAGAGTATCAGTGCATCAACAGAACCGGAATGAATGAATGACATCGAACAGTGGAACAGGTTATTCATATCCGGTTGAAATAATATATGACTCTTTAACTACTAATGTGCGTAGAAATAATGCTTAGTCTATTTCCTAGTTGCATAACTATTTTGTATTACGTCTTAATGAACGTCACCTTTAAATTTATCGATGTGTTATTACTTAAAGAGAAATCTTTGTACCTATCCTTTAAAAAAATATTATCTGCCGAGGAGGAGTGTGAGATTGTATAACATAAAAACTTCAAAAATTCTCAAACTTCAAAATTTAATGTCATATGATGAAATTTCGTTTCCTGCTTAATCACTAGTTTGTATTATTTTTCATATATCGGCATCTAAGTCTACTCGAGCTATTTAGGGGTGTTTTAATTTTTTTTTTAATTTTTCAGCTTTTCAGTGTAACTATTTATTTCTATTAATTGCTGATTACATTGCTAAGTTGGAATATTCTACCCGACATTTTACTCGACATTACACATTTTTACGCGGTAAACATTGTTAAAATAGACTAAACCACCCATTCAAATACATTTAGCAATATTGTGAAATGATGTTAAGAATTTTTTTTTATCTCTACGTGATCCCTCAGTAAACAGCGCGGTAAATTGTATAATTATATGAAAAAAAAAAAGTTCCATTAACATCTGTCAAGCAATTTCTTTTTGATGTAACAGAGGAAGAGAGAGACATTTAAAATAAAGTGGATTTGATTTCGGTATTGATAAATAAAATTAACGGAATAAGTTATTTTTTAATTATTCATTTTGTAAATATCACTTGGAGATTTATTATATAACTAGATGAGCTGTTATTCGTATTTGATGCACGTCAACAATACGCTTTCATTATATATTCAAGGTTGACTAGGAGGAAATGTCACCCGGCAGCTCGTGAGGTCGCTTTTTATAGCATCTTTACGGTGTAGGTAGAGACATTGTA
>DWMF01001350.1:0-11666 GCA_018244815.1 Parelbella polyzona | reverse complement strand
TACTTAAATAACATTACAATAACAAAATGTATCACCTTTTATGTACGTAAATATATACCTAATATTAAAATATATATGTATGTATACATATTTCATACACCCACGTTTTCACAAACAAGATATCGTGACAATAAAATGTAAGTCATAACGACTTTTTAACGACCATCAAGGTGCTTACTTAGCTTGTATATATGTATGTATGTGATAATATATGAATATCTTTGTGGACGACTTACTTAGTTCATTTAGTAATCTTTATGTAATATACGTAATACTTTGGACTTATGAAATATTACGAAATAAATAAGACATGAAGAAGATTGTGGGAAGCTGCTGGATTCGGGAGGCCCAGGAACGAAAGGTGTGACGCCGATCAGGGGAGTACTATGTCCAGCTGTGGACATCTAGAGGTTGATGATAATGATATAAGACATTATACTGTGTGTATGTAAAATAAAACTTTTCGATTTCTGTAAGTACATGTTATTTTGTACTACTAAATTTAATGGCAAAGTATGTTTGGGATTAGATGTCTACGTGTGGAGAAATCCCCAGACATTGCTATTATATTATTACATATTACGTCTAATATAAAGAGTGTTTAGCAGAACTTTCACGTGTAAATATAAAACGACTTGGGTTGCGGTACATTGTTCTATTCGCATTTTTGTTCGCAATCATTTCACATTTGAGCACGTTCCGAGACCGCAAATATTTGTTTTGTTGACGCTTCTTACGCTTACATTGGTCTGTTAGCAAACGGTTACACGACATTTACAATAGCGCTCGTGTTAGATAATTGTTGACACTGTTGTATTCAAGATTGAAACGGTTTAAATTCCACCTTTTTGTACATGTGAAGGCTGTGAAGCTGAGGCTTTGGCTGAGGTTCTCGTAATAGTTGTGTTGAGTTGCATTGATTTCGCACGGACCGTCCTCTGGTGGTGGAAACGTAAAGAAACACAATGTATTAATTTATAGCCACTAAACAAACATCACAGTAGTATATCTACTTTAATTAGCCAATCTGGTTTGGAGGAGAGCGGTGAATGAGAGAAATTTTATCAAGATGTTGTAAAAAGAAACTTATTGTTAGACATTTCAGGGATGCCTTCTATTTTTCTGTTTATATTTATGAATTAATTGTTTCATGTATATATGAATTTATAGTACATGGATTTTAACACGACGCTGAAAACAACTCAAAATTCATAACGCCTCATACGCGTTTGGCTATTCCGTCCGCGTGATTCTTACACGATGAAGCCGTGCTAACGTGTCCATTGTTAGCTGTCGCGCTGTTTGCTTAATAATACAATGTTGAAGGACTAAAGCTAGCTTTTGTGAAACTTAAATAATAAGTCTTACTGATGTTATTTTATTAATTCTATTAGTATACAAGAGTCTCGAATCAAATGAGACTAATCCGCTTTTGGTTTCACTCCTGCTATAATGCCAAATCCAAAAAACAGTTAATTTCTGTTACGTATGACAGTAACGTCGCTATATGTATTAAAGAATATTTCAAAATATGTAAACGTAACATATGTAACATCACACCTGTAATACCTGAAGGGTTAGCCAGAGGAGTGTAGTACCTACACTGTTACGTTTCATCAGTTAGATACGTTTAGGTCCCACAATGGAATAATCAGTAGGTATATAGGTGCAAATGTATAAATAATAAAATGTTTAGGGACCTTCGTGTTGTAAGGTAATTAAGTGATGTTGCCAACACGAAAATGTACTTGAAAGTTGAAATAACACGCAGCCGCTGTTTCAAGGACAGTTTAAAACTAAAATACTTGAAAACTACAAAACGTACTTGTAAGCTTTGTAGGCAATTCAAATAGAACCTCGTAGAATTTGCAATAATAATAATAACCGACCCATTTATTATTCCACTGCTGGAATATAGGTCTCCTCTCACTCACACAATTTGTAATAGGTGTACTAGGTGTAATAGGTGATTCAGTAAATTGAGTAAGATTTCTGAGAGTCGTCGTTTATTTTAATAAAACCCCTTTAGACATTACACGTTATAGGCGCGATGTTACGTTTTTTTTAATATTTATTATGTTACTATAGCACCACGCCAGATGCCTTACAGAGTAGTCAGAGGACAACAAGTTGCGATCTCTATCTTAGGAATGTGACATGCTTCTTCTAAAGTGTTCGCTATTTTCGTACACGCATACATAATAATTTTCATAATATATAAATACTTATGTAATTCCATCTCATGTTTTCAATAACAGAACAATGTAAAATAAAGCAGAATGAAGTGTCAGTGCAAGTTCTACAGGCTTTAAACCCCAGGTACCTTATAAAGTTTAGATTAGAGATATATTTCATCCTATACCATTGGAACGTAATGAAATTCAATACACGGAGAGTATGCCATTACTGCATATACACTCAAGTTACATTCTCAGGATATTGTTACATGTTAACTGTTAAGGCTAACTGCCATATAACTGTGTTCGTAAAACGGATGTAAGAGAGATGCTTTGTTTGTACGAAAGTTGATAAGATTAAATACGTACCGGCTTCATTCATGTATATATTTCGGGATTTTACCATTAAATGTCTCAGCTTAAATCACATACGTTTTTCGAGATAACCCAACTAGTTTCCGACCTGTACGAGGTCTTTCATCATCAGCTCCTGTCGAGACTAGTCTCGGAGTCTCCGTATAGGTGTATTCTCTGACCTCGTATAAGTCCGAAACTGGTCGGGCTATCCCGAAAAACGTACGTGAGTTAAGCCGGTATATATAAATATTTTTGGAATGACCCAAATATAAGAGTGTTGATGTAAAATGAAAACAGGCATGCACCAATGATTAGAATAATTATGTAAAAATAATGGCAGATGAAAGAATGGACAGAGCAGATACGATGCGAATATTGTTGGACGCAAGTGCCAAGAAAGACTAAAGCTTAATTATAACGACGAAAAAGTCAGATATTGATCGATGTGGAATCAGAAGACTCCTAAACTAGCGTAGGTGTATGAACAATATTTATTTCTCTATTTATCACTATTATTCAATTTAAAATGTCCAGAAAACTGGGCAGGTAACAGCTAATTATCTATGTAAGAATGTATTTACTTATATTATATATATGTTCTGTTGTTGACTACCTCATTGGTCAAGTCGTTGCAAGCCGCTGCCGATCAAGAGCTACTGGGTTCTACCAATATTGATGCAGTTATACCAACAGATTACAAAACTACAATAAATGTATATGAATTATATATAATTTCATTAACGAAAAACGCAATTAAAGAAAAATCTGCGCAATAACAAACTGTCACATATTGAGGGGGAGCATTAGGAAATTTCTTCAAGCGTATGGAAATTTGCGCCGTACAGTTACTGTACAGCGCAAACTGTATACAACCGTAGACGTACATATATTTATTGTTACTGTGATAGATATAAGGATGATTACTAACAACGTGCGTAGTAAAATGAATATTTATAAACATTTACTCACGTTTGTGTGTATGTACGTTAACGGAACAAATGTCGTGACATGTGACATTAGTGCTGTGACTCTAGTGTTGTGATACCAGTGCTGTGACATATTTAACTCGTGCGACTGCTCCATTATGGAGTTCTTAGACTTTCAGCACAACGCTGAATAGGATTCATGTCATCATAGGAATGTGTGCGGTCTACATTTGTTCTATTTACCGGTTTTTTATATTTTAGTGCTTGTATAGCTTTCAGGTGTGCACATTACGAACAAAAAGGTTTCTTTTTCCTTTCTTTCTTTCTTTCCATTTGGTCATTTTCGATTTTAACGGTATGATATTGTTGCTCTTGTTACTGTAAAGTCAAAGGTGCGTACCAAGTTTAGAACCCCGAACTTCATACAGTGTGATTGACATTGAAATCTGATGCAATCTTTCAATAAAAAGAAACCAAACATTTTCCACAGAGCAAATATTCATGTCATAATATTCTGTCCAATCAATGTGTAAAGTTCCCTTAAGCCTTAAAATGTTAAATATGTAAGTGCCTTAACATGTCACTCATAACTAAAGTCACGTTTTATTGCAACGAAACACAAATAATGTACTTATACTGGAATTATTCATATAAATGTATATACTCGTATATAATTATAGAACTCATAGTGGTTATTGTTTTATACATATCATTATGACTCACGACTGCGTTTTTGAGGAATGCTCATGATATTATTAAGCAATGTTTTGTTTATGTTTTTTAAGACTTCATTTTCAAAGTCCGAACTACATTCATAGACAAAATTCAATGCAAATCGGTATAGCCGTTTTGGCGCCAAAATGTACGAGTTTCACAGGCGACTGTTAGATTTTATAATGTGCACCTATTAAATAATATAACGTTACTTTCCTTTCAAATCTTCGAGCGCATTTCTAAACAACACAAATATAGATATGCGTTTTAAAATTAAATATCATTTATTGTAACAGTTAAGGAAATCATCGTCAGGAGCCCTGCATACATTAGATCTGTAACAAGATGATTTAAGTTATATGATCTCTGCTAAAGAGCAGTTGGCCGGCGTGGCTGACTACGGCTTTAACCCTTCTAGTTATGAAGAAATAACAGAGAAATCATGTCAAACAGGACAACTATAAAAGGATTGATGGTCATGTTGATGACAACTTTATATAAAACAAAATATGGCTGTCAGTTTGCCTGTCCGACGGCTGCGCTCGTATATGATGTACAATAAACAAAATTTCGACACGGCTTTTACGAATGGCTGTCCATCGATTAAAATATGTTAATGGCTGAGGAAGATTAAATAAAACGTAATATTTAAAATTACGTTTAAAATTAAAGTCAAGTATAAAGTAATTTCGACGTCGTAAATGTTTTTATTACCTTTTCCCACAAGCACAATGTAGGTACACAACATAAAATTATACGCGTAATAAAAACGCGCCAATGTTTTGTTTTGCAATCGCCAGTTTTTAATCGTTTTCCATTTATTTTTTTGGAAATAAAACGAAATCGATACACGTGAACTCATACTTGAAGTACATACTTTGATTGATTGAAAAATATAGGTACATATGTATGTATATAGGTTAATTGATTGAAATATGTACTTCAATCAATCAAATCAAAATCAAATCATGTGCCTGGTTAATTGAAGAATATAGGTATGTATGTTTATAATATATTGATTGATCGAAGTACATGCCTACATATGTGCATTGATTGATTGAAGTACATACAAACATTGATTGATTTAAGTACGGACATTGAAGTCTAGAAATATTTTTATGCTTTTTTGTACCTAAATAAAACTCAGTTTTAAAGCTGGCTTTGACCTAAGCATCATTTGCTTTTCACTCAGACAGTTGGGTCACGGGTGTAGCTTGCTATCTTGTTGACATCGTTTATCGAGAGAGGAAAATGAATACTATTTATCAAGAAATGTACTCTAATGTTCCGTGACATTTGTCGATAAATTATAGTTAACATTGTTCATCAAAAAGTTTGGCAAACTATGTTCCGAAGCTCACATGAAATTAGCCATATGCACGACATGAACTTGATCTTTAGCTCTTTGTATCCAACCGCCGCCAGCCACTGCGTAAAGTATAGTAATAAGTAATATTTTTGAAAACTTCATGTCGTTGAGTTGTATCGAATTATTATTAACCACCAGAAGTGATTTAAATGTAATCCTTCTTGGAATTTTTGTAGAGTTGGAAATTTTTTTAACAAATCGGCTTAGGTACAACCCTACCAAGCGCAATTAGTTCGAATATATTTCTGATAACAATACTGTTAGCTTTTGATAATATTTATTATAATTTTGATAAGTCGAAATACAGATAGATTAATAGATAAAAAAATTATTGATAAGTATTGGGATTATTCAAAACAATAATGACTGGGCTCTTTCTATATAAGCGTATAACAAATACATTTTGATTACTTTCAGGTGAGATTATAATCATATGACTAATATAAAAGTGTTATTTTTTTAGACGCGAATCTATGGCTATTAAAAATTACTTTTTTAAATAACCATAGTCTCACGAATCTAACATTAAATCCAACCCACGTTAGATTTCCCCTAACTGTTATGTTACGAATGAATGGAAAACATTTTATATTGCAGTTTAATTATGAAAACAAAATGTGTCATTATAGATAATTTAGCAATTCAATGGTTTGTCTATTAAATAAATCAATTAAACAATTAATCCTTATTTACCTACACATGCATCTGTTTATAGTGTTAATAGACTTGCTATAATGTTTCATTAGACAGATTTAGTTATAAATCATTAAATACAAATCCTCCTATCCTCCTATCCTATCCTCCTATCCTATATACTATCATCCTTTATCAGTAATTATCGTCAGTCATTCTCTGTCCACCATTGGACAATTTATTGAAAAATAATCTTAATTACAGGTTATTTCTTTACCGTTATAGCGAGTGACATACATGACATAATTAAAAAAAATGTTTCCATCTTTTTAAAATTACAATGCGTATTAAAATTCGAACCTCAGAGTTCGAAAGTGGCGCGATGAAACCTAAACCACTGTGCTATCACCGCTTCATCGCGCGTATAAACTTCAATACCATGAAAATAATACTTATGCAATTAAATAACTCAAACAACATTACATGTGAAATTAACAATGCTTATTTAAATATATAGGTATACACATAATGTATGTACGTAAATGATAAGAATTATATGAATAGTAAGTACCTAAGTCTTGATAAAGTCATTATTAATGTAAAAGGTGCAAGATTTTATGAGATCTCGTAAAACGCCTTTGAATCCTGAATTTTACGACTTAACAACATGTTCTTCCATCAGTCGAAACAGAGATGGCGCTAGTTGTATCCCGAATCATGGTGCCAAAGATAAACACAACGTACTTTTTTATACATTAACTAACATGCAAAGGGTACTGAAGATTAGGATTAATTAAGATTATTATTGGGCTTAATGGCTTCTAAAGGCCCTCGACGCTTTATTTAAATACTATACATAGCAAAACACTGTTCTAAGCGGTCGAAAGATTCAACACTCAACCAATAACTTGATACTCTTCCCTCCTACGCAATGATGGTATCCCAAAAATTTTGTTACTTTGCTGGTGATTCCGTAATTTTCTCTCTAAAATATTTGTCGATTATCCTCGTTGTGACAGCGTAATAAGCAGATTAAAAGTACATTATGACTGAAATAAGACATTTAAAGACTATTGTATGAATTATGGTGTACGTCAAGTTTTAGGAGATTTTATTGTATAGATCAGTGTGAGATTCGTCATAGTTTAAGTTTGTACAGAAAATATATGTAACAAGTTAGATACATATATCTCTAGTAAATTAAATATAATTTAAATGTTATCGCTTACGTTCATTCTGCCAATATCAGAAACAAAAAGAGAGATTTATAGAAGGATGATTTTAAACCTAAGAAGCTCAATACCCTTCACACTTAAATACCGAATTACAACCAAATTTTGACTATACTGTTGGGTTTCCCCGTCCTATTCTTTCCCTATGTTCTGTTTGAACCCAAGATTCCTCTTTATTAGCTGTCAACAGAACATTTCTATCATCTTTCAATACCACTATATTTATTTGGTAATTCTCCCATATTTATACTCTCAGTCTTAAAGTCTCAAGTCTATGCCCAGGATCCAATATAATAAAAAACAAAATAACTAATATAATCTTTACGCTTTACGATTCGTAGGTAAGTATCTCTATCATATATTGTTATTTGACACTCGCTGCTCTCTGCTTATCCCTTAGAATAGCGCCTAGATAGGACACCTTCCTTATGGTCTAAGAGCCCGCGACGCCCAGACCTTCGTTATGATATAAAAGCTGAAAATTCTTCTATAATTATGTCCCCTATACAAGTAAAAGCAAACCTAGCCTATACAAAATGGGTAGCGGTGGCTTTGGCAGGTAACAGGTAGTAAAGGTGAGTAAAATTGTGTTTCAAATTTGTGATAGTATAAAACTTAGTTTTCATATATTTTAACTTACAATCATATTAGAAACCGCCTCGTCTATTGTTAATGATGATATAGGGTGATCCATTGGTATAATTACCTAAATAATCGAATTAATTTCTAATATATCTACAAACCTGCAATATTAGTTTAGGATGTTACGGTGCCAATATTAATAACAAGATTCAGTCCAATGAGTATTGAGTGCACATCAGTCGGTCCATTGAGCCAACGGGCGCCGCTATTTTTAGCCACGCGAGGGTTGAGTGCGGGCGCACAAAGCCAATATAATCAACATTTTAACCCTCTTTTTGGTTTTATTATACCTATGATAAATCAATTATGCATTTGAAAATGTTAATTTAAATAAATTAAATTTAAAGCAAACGATAAACTGGAGAGACACGCGTGGTAGAATTCGTTTCCATACAATTAAAAACAGCTGTAAATAGATACAGAAAGTAATCGAAATATGGCCGATGTTGCTATATAGACTTATTATGATATCAAAGATGTTGATATATTAGGCGCCTCATATTGACATAAAACTAAAACTTACGTCCCTTAAATATTTGGAAAACCCAGAAAAGAGATTTAAATTTCGAATTATTTATCCTTGACCTCACTTAAACATGGCAACGCGACTTTACGCTAAGGGAACGCGACATCTCAATATTATAATTCGAAAAAAAAACACATATTTTATAATCAAACTAATAACTCTCTTCAAACATCCATTAAACGGTAAACCGTAAGCCCATCGGGCGTTAGAGCCGATATCTTTCAAAATGGAAATTTATCCGCGTCCTTCAATATTTTCCCACTTAAATAGAAACTGGCGCGCTATTTATCTTCCCATCGTGTTAGTTTAGAAAAGTTATATTTGTCTAAATGCATCGCTTAAAATAATGAGAAACAATTAACGTATAATATTTTATATTATATATTACGCATAAAAATATTGTTATTATTATCACGCCAGATCCTGTACAGGGTAGACAGAGAATGCCGAGCGCCAAAGAAGTGTTTAAAGACCTGACGAGCCTCTTATATATTATATATATAAGATATATATATATAATCTCTCTATAGTTAAATGTATTATAATAATATGCTATTGTTAACGTAAGCAATGTAAGATGAAATGTACATGATATTAGCGATTTCATTACGTTTAAATTACACGCTTCTGTACGTCACAATGTATATATTACATTAATCAGTGTGCTAAATAAATAACGCTTCGTCTCGTAGCGTCACCTTGATTCCATGTGTTTTCGATGACATAGATATACACTTGAATACACAAGACACGTACACGAATACATAAGACATATACACAAATACACAAGACTCATATAAACTTCATACAGATTCAGTTATTCTGATTTAATGGTACGGTTCGGTTATGCGAAGTTGTTGGACTTGTTTCGTTATAAGTATATATTCTGTTTTACATCGGGATGATAATACCCAACACCTGTTTTGAGAACAATGGGTACGTAACAAAGCTCGTCACTAATCATTTCTACCTAAGTAGATTACTTTGACCCATAGTGTTTTTCAAATCAGTTTGTCTTGACAACAAATTTTCTAGCATGATGTCGCCCGTTGGGTTCTGCTTTTGGGTATAAAAAGAATACTCGTATAATTATATATGTAGAGTTATACAATTATATATCTAAATACACTTACATATTATCGAATGTTCGATTACCATATCGCTGTCTACACCACCTATTTTGGGATCATGTCACCAAGTGCGAAGATATCCCAAGACATTTATTTAGTAAAAGATTTGTTTCATTTACACATCCACAAATGCACACACACGCACACACATGTACACTCACGCACACACGCACACACACGCACAGACACGCACACACATATGGACACACATGCAAACATCAGATATTTACATAACTACACACTGACATACACAGAACACTGTTAAGAATGTTGTACAACTACCGGGCCGTAATATGTTCAACTTGTCGAAGTTGTCGGCACAGGCGTATCGAGGTGTTCGTGCACAAACATCGCACGAGCCCAGAGGTGTTTCATAAACATCACCTTTTACACGAGCGAGGGAGATGTGGGAGCGGACAGGGAAAGCTTCAAATTCGAGGCTAAGTTTACAAAGTAACGACTAATGGAATAGTACGTTATGCTTCAGGCGGTTTTAAAACATCAGATGGGTACGTGCGCCACAAAAATTACATATCCGCTAATAAGCATTCGAGCAGCGTGGGAGTGTATGCTCCAGGATTTCCGTAGTTATGCGAGAGACTCGTGCTTAGCAATTTAACGTAAAATAGGTGGCAACCACATTATATTTATTTCTGAAAACGTTTATATAAAAATTAACGTAGTATTTCATTTAAATAATTCTTTCACAAATATTTCTTTCACAAATAGGTATCTACTGGCCACTCGGAAAACTGCCATTGTCAATTCGAAATTCAATTTTAAAAAATTTAAATCAAAAAGTAGCAGATCACAGGAAAGATCCCGTTATCGTCTTTGGCAAGTTAAGAGTTAAATTTGCCGATGTTGTTAGCAGAGGCGTATTGGTAGTTACGATCGCAAACTAAGCGCACGGGCCCGAGAGAGTTACGCAAACATAAAGGTCGTCACAGACTGCGCTATAATATACCGTGCTATAATATATGTACATTATAGCAAACTGCCACAGAGGTAAGCTGCCCTAAATCCTATAATGTGTAGGTATCTATGCAGTGATTAGCCGCGACTTGATAATTATGCTTTATGAATATATTTTGCAGTGTATTCACATAATACTTTGGCAACGTTATAGAGATATATGTCATACCATGTATTCGGTCATTCCAGTGTTACTGTAGAAAGTACACTGAAATATAACGCAATATGCCTTGGTATAATAAACAAATAGCTTCGTCTGTGACAACCTTTAGCTCCTAGTATGGACGTGGACATGTGAATTTTTTGATTAAATAGTTGTAGGAAATCGTGGCTACTACACGTAATTGTATTAATCGGTTTTAAAAGTAAGACAATTCATTTTAACGAAGCGCAAATGAACGTTACAATGAATTTACGTCTTTTATTGTGTGCTGAACGTTTAACAGCCATTAAAATTGTGTGCTTCTGTGCGTAAATTCTTGTTCACGGAAATTCGACAATAAAATAATAATCAACTGATAACTGTCTGACCGGTAAAGTTTTAAAATTAAAAATACATTCATGTGAGAGTCAAATAACTTACTTAAAGTACGTTTGTTCAACTCGCTGGATGTACATGTGTATATGTCTATATACCTAAAGATACAGATCATATACATACATGTATAGATTATAATACGTAAGTATAATTATTTAATTTGTATCAGTTTGTTGGTAGGCAAAAATTATTAAAATATGTACATTAATTAATGACATTCGATTAACATTTAAAATAACTTCGATATACAAAAAAACAGGAATAGTTTTATGAATGACTTTGGATACCTTTCCCAACATGTATCAGATGGAAATAGGTACGTGAAACAACCTTATTTTTATGTAATTTGCGGCACTCAATTAACACGTATACAATTGATCCGTTCGGAAACCCGAATCACTAATAGCTTGTTGGACGTAATTTGAATTTCGAGTCCCTCATTAACTC
>DWMF01001349.1:0-11667 GCA_018244815.1 Parelbella polyzona | reverse complement strand
AACAGCATGTCTGTAACATTCTTAGACCAATTCTTAACCGAACACAGATGAGCATGTGCTACAATGACCACTTAACATTCAGCAACCTAAATGTCTATTTAACTAGCATTAATTAACATAACATATCTCCTGTATTTCCCTGAAGAAGTAGGTAGAGAAGTGCAATACTTCCACTCATCAAGCTACGTTGTTCTTCTCATGCATTCAGGGTTGAGTGTATTGGCACACTCATTGCCATACATATAAATCATGTATAAATATAATTAAACCTTACAGAAATACACCAAGTTTATAATACAACTTTAAATAAAACTATCCTTGTGTTGTAATTCTAACATCTATTATGTGATAGATAAAAGTTCATTCAATATCATCATAACAATTAAACTTCGAACATAATTTATACACAAAACAAAGGAAACATCTAAATTTATTGACACGGCTGCTCTCAATATAATACTCATCTATAGTTGCATAATCTTTACTTAGAATGACATTCAACAATTAACAAATGGATCGTAATCATGTTTCTTAATATTGATCATATGATCTGGTACTAGTTTGGCTTTTAGAAAAGCTAATATAGATTATGAACAAACTGTCAGTCAGACCGGTGCACATATTTATTGCAACATTGTCACCTTTACCAAAATTGTTGTAGATTAATAATTTTATATTAGTGTTGATCATGTACACCGCGAGAGGCTAATATTTCCGACACAATTTTTTTTTATAGAATTAATCGTTTAGAGAACGACTTGAATGATTGTTGGAAGTATCACAAAGACTGATATAGCATCCACGGCCCACTCGAGCCCTCCTTTGCCCTTTCAGCATATTAGCAGCATGTTCTATACGCATCACAAGCCTATGTTGATTTTCCAATCGTTCTAAACATTTTTTGCAAATCGTCTTTGGCAATGGATCTGAACGTGATACCTGTAAACACAAAGGCCATACAGAAAAAAAATGTCTAGCACTTAAATTGAGAACTACAATTTTTAAACTGGAATTAGAATTTTGCACTTACATTAATGGATAAATATCTATTGATTTTCTCAGATATACATAAACGTATGCCTTCTTCTCCATATATGTGAAGTACAACTCGATGCATTTCAGAACACAGTCGACATATAAATCCTGTCAGAACACCTTTGTCCAGGCTCCCCATAATGATTTCCTAGAGTAATGTTAAACAAAGTTCCACCAACATACGATCAATTTATCAAAAATAACAATATTATTATTAGTTAATACCAGTATGGCAGCAGCTAGCTAATACTTGTTTAATTCAACTTTTTTGTCGTCCTTGAGTCAAGCCTTTTAAGCCTTCTTGTAGTAGTCTGATTAATTATAATATACAAAAATAATAATTCTAATTCTTATAAAACATTTCGTTGGTTATGATTAGTAATTTAAATCATAACATTTCAATTATCAACTTGTTACTATATATAAGATCAATTCGTGGTAGGTTTTTACAATAGAATGTTTAGATTTTGATATTTAGCTGTTCTATTATCTTTTGTTTATTAAACTGACCGCATGAAAAGGTGATCGTTGTTTTTCGGTTTTCATATAATTTCTATGGTACCCTGCAATTTGTAGATGCCATGAGACCGTCTCCATATTTTTATGATTACTTCTGGGTGTAAGGGGTTCCAAGGTCCATCTTAGGAACTTATACTTACTTCACCTGACCGTAACACACCCTGCTATTCAACAAACGAGGCTCTGGTAACCGGATGATTGATGTATAGCGTAGTCTTACTAGGGAGTGTTAAATGCCCTCGCTGCTGACAAGCAGCGATGTTCCTAGTATAATATAACAATTAAAACAATAATAAAATAGATATTTACAATAATCACGACAACTCTTTCTGAACAGTAGTTAATGTTATCGAAAGTTTTGCTTATATCTATTGGAATCGTAATACGATATAGAAATGTTGTGCATTATTGGCCGTAACATTTGCGTCGAGGCTTGTCACTATGAACATATAGTTTTTAAGCACGTGATGATGACACTTTAAACACAATGAGTATCATGGTGTCTAAGGAAGAGTTCTATAAAACCATGCAAAAGTATTAATGTATATTAATAGCTCATAACTTTCTTAGTAGAAAAGCAACGGCAGGCTTACAATTCAACCTTTCATTCCTTGGATCTTGTGTTTGTATCCTGCCGAGTACTTCTTTTTTTAAAAAGTAGGTTCGTTTTTGAGAGAAATAGTCTCTTGCTGTAACGGTGAACGAAAACATATCAAGGAAATCTAGCATCATACTATTGTATAGTTTTCCATAATAATCTCCACTGTGAGAAGTCTTCAAATATGCATTTGATCAGCATGTCAGAGTACAATATAGCCTTAATTCTTCTTATCTTATGAGAGAGAACGATAAAAAAGTTGATTTAGCTTATGTACAGTAGTGGTCTTAGATAATGATGACGATGATGATGATGAAATGAAGCTGTAGCTGGGTTAAAAACAATTATGGTTTAGTTTTTCTTAATGCAAACGAACAGCTTAATTCATAACACCTAGGTATGGAATTTACACAGAGATATAAATAAATATTGTAAATAGAAACTATTATTTTAAAACTATAGTTACCAAATAATGTCTACAAGATATTATTGTTACCATCATAAAATAGCTTTGGGAGCATAAATAAAAGTAATTTATAACTATCATACATGATTTACTATAATCAATTACATTAATAATAAAGTAATAAAAAAACTACAGTTTATTGCACAATTCCATTCGCCAACAACTTCTCAATCCTCGACGTGTTTTTATAAATAGTCACCTTGACTTCCATAATCTTGTCGTGTTTATCTCCTATATCCGCGTTCAATTGCTTGAGTTTTGTGTGAAAAGGCAACAAGGATTCCGCATTAGCACTGAAAATTATTAATCAATGGGAATATTTATACTTAAAGAGTATATACATTTTAATTTCATGTATTTGCATGAACAACGAATTAGAACAATGTTTGTTGTAAATGCAATAATAGTAAATGTAATAATTTTCCCTAGTGTAATAAAATTAGTAGTGCGATATAAATACTAACGTTTTTACACGCTTTATTTTAACATATAAAGAGCGTAAACGATAAAGAAATAGTCATGTATCACCGTATACCCCCGAATATCTTAAACCTACCTTGTATAGGCGTATAGGAATAGGCCTGTTAACTTCAACGGATATACCATGTTCTAAAAATTGTTTGTTAATTTAGATTGGTAACAGGTTTACAGCAAAATGTTAGTATTAGTGTAGTGAGTTAATTAGTCAATGACATCTGACTTATACGAAGCTGCATGACTTGCGTTGCTAGTCTTGTGAATCGAAACAGTTGCTTTTTGTATATACACAGACCGACAAACACACTTCGGATCAAAACAAAAACACGAAAGAATGTAGTGTCACAAATAATGAATGCAGGACTTATGAATGACTGCAATTGGAAATTTAATTCTAAGTAGGCGACTTCATTCTTTTAATGAGATACAATATAGGATGTTTAGCAATATAGGACGTTAAGGATCATCATTTGTACTTATAATTCCTTTGGATCTAGGTTGTGTTGAAACGTAAAAAAAAGGCGCGAAATTTAATAAACCGACAGTAGCGGAGACCGGCGAGGGTAATACGCTTTTTCCACTTTACTTTTAAAAAATAAAAATAAATTTATAATCTACACTTTTTCGATCTGTTATCTAAAAATGTTTAATTTGCTAGTAAGTAAATCACGTCTTTATTCCAGATTGCAACCGCAGTTTTCAAGTTTTAAAGTCGGAAGCACCAACTTACTCTGTAATCTATGATCACTATAATAACATGAGCCGTTCAATTTTACATACTATGTATTAATATATGTACATGTGTGTCTAATGTAGGTAAGTAAGAACGATATATTTTACTAATATCCACTTATACTAACGCCTTTTGCTTTAAGAGATCTTTAGATGTTTCCTCGTATAACTTCGTCCATTGCTGTAACTCCTGACGCATTACTTCTACATCCTCTTGAATATGGTCCAACAATTTACCCAACGGATTAGCTATGCGAGATAGAGCTTGGACGCCAAACCTCAATTGTTCCATTTCTTGGATAAAAACATCCGTTGTTTTCTGTGCTCCAAATTGCCATTCCTGAAATAGATAAATTAAATGTTATATCAGGCCAATGCCATTACACAACATTGCTACACATTGCACATTATATTACACAACATTGCTATTGAATTCAAGTTACATTAATCAAGACAAATTTACTGTAAATAATCCTAGATCAGGACGTGTCCGTGTCAGGACGGAGAAAGACTATATTATCCCCCCATTCCATGCCGGGATACCAGGGTGTCGTAAAAACTGATCAAGCCCGATACAAGCTAATGGCGCAGCCTATATAAGCATATTTAAATGCCCTGACTTACGGGCAGCAACGTAGGCGGTGCATGGAGATTACGGGACAAAACCCTCAGGAAGGGCCTGATATACCTAATGTTATTATGTATCTATAAACTTACTATTTCCGTTTTTCCAGATGTTTGTGAGTATTCTTTTTGAGAATCTAGAATCTGGTGAACTAAATGACTATTCTGAGTACTAACAAAACTGTTCTGTTTCTGATTTTCTAGATTTTCTTCTACTATTTCTGCTGTTTGACTTTCAACAATAATGCTCGTGTCCTCCTCCTGTAATAATTTTCTTTCGTTGACATATATGATATTAATATTAATGTTTAGATACGAGTACATCATGATACTTACCTCTTCGTCCAACGTACTTTCACTGATAATGTTCACTTTGCCTACAATAATATTTTCTGTATCATTGGTAATATCATTTTTATCTCTAACGCGTGGTGCTGCTGGTCTTGATGAAGATGGTCTAATTGTTGGTACAATATTGGTTGGCTGTGTTACATCATTTTTATGCGTACTTATAACCGGACGTCTATTTTCATCCCTTTCGCCCTTGTATGGTCCTATAACATTAGCATCTTCAATGTTGCGAATTAATGTATCTTTATTTTCTTCCGTGTCAATTTTTATTTCTTTATTACTATCATCTTTCGTGTCTACTTCTGTTTCTTTTTTACGATCTTCATTTTTCAATGTACACTGCTTGTGGATAGATGTTGGTTTCTGAATATTATCATCGACTTCTATTGCCGCTTGTTCTATTGAAATACTCTCAGATTTAGGTGTAGTGGGTTTCTGTAAATTTATATCTTGTTGTATATTTACGTCTTGTCGTAAATTTTTATCTTGTTGCAAATTTACATCGTTTTGTAAATTTACATTTTGTTGTAAATTTATATCTTGTAAATTATCACTTTGTGGCAAATTTGAATCTTGTTGTAAAACTTTTGTTTTTTCTTTTGAATCTGAATTCAGAGATACCGTATCTTTACTATTCGAAGATTTTTTTGGTTTTGCGTCTTCCACTTCCACGTTACCTAAAACTGTTTTGTTCACCGATTTGATATTATTATGCTTAGTAGAATCGTGCTGTCGCGATAGCCCCTCAATATCTGATTTCTTTTTAGTAGAAACTTTAGGTACGGTTTTTCTAGGAGGCGATTCTTTTTTGTTAATACTTGCCTCCTTAGGCTTAGCCTTACCATTTCGCTCGAGTACTAATTTTTCACTACTCTTGGATGTTAACTTTTTCGTATCAGTAGTATTTTTTACAGA
The DNA here is from genome assembly GCA_018244815.1 of Parelbella polyzona. Lineage (NCBI taxonomy): Eukaryota > Metazoa > Arthropoda > Insecta > Lepidoptera > Hesperiidae > Parelbella > Parelbella polyzona. The sequence continues at coordinate 5,950 of DWMF01001349.1, read as the reverse complement.
TTTCAATGAGTCTTTGCTTTTCTTATCACTACCCAAAGGTATTTTTACACCCGCTTGGTACTGTCTCACTGCTTCGTTTGAAGAAAGATTCTTATCCAGTGCCTGAGCAAGGCATTGCAATAGTTCGTTGGTCTTTTCAGGCTCTTGCCCAGATACTATTTTTGAGGATTTAACTGATAGTGATTGACCTGTGGTCAAACCTATTGGATATAGTATAAGTTAGATTATAAATTAATACAAAATCTAACGTGGAAATATTTAAATACCTATATATTAAATTTAAGAAAAAATTTAAATGTATACTTACTAACAACAGATATTACTTTATTTAGAAACGAAATTTTGCTATCTCTGTCTTTCACATTATCAGAATTAAGCTCATTTTCTTCAAATAATCCATCAAAAAATCCTTTACTTTTTAGTACCTATAATATAATTGACATTACAACAACTTAAATGTTTTCATAACACATTGTTATGGTGTTTAATAAGTAAATGGAAAGTTCTCTAATAACTTTAATCAATACTTACTGATGTCACAATGTCATGCAAGAATCTGAAGGGCGGTTTTTTCAATAATTTTTCAGTTAACGGTGGACGTTTTACATATTTTCCTAGAGATATTTGCGTAGTCTTTATAATATTTGGATCTAACTGGTCTTCCATCGTTCATATTTTATTTAAAATTACAATTATAGGATGTTATTTAGATAAACCCTAATTATTCAGCGGCACTAACTGGCCTCAATGGACTAGCCTGACTGTTACATTCTCGGTCCTATAGTTAATTTACATGGGTCTCGAATGTTTGACACGTTTCTTGTTTGCTAAAATATTTCCATAGCAACAGGTATTGACATCGCTGGAAATTCTATGGCAACAGAAAAAATACAATTGTGATTAACAGTCGCAGTATCGTTTACAAAGCAATTGGAAGTTACAGGCACTGAAAAATAAAATCGTGAATAGGTATATGAAAAAATTATACATATAAGGTAATTGTAGGCTGTCAAATAATTTGAGATTATTATTTGAACGCGCACCATGTGCATCAAGTACTTCATTATAAAATACATCAATATAGTTGAAAAACATATATATTGTATGTCCTTTTGGTCAAATTTTAGAATGGTAAATTTTCGGTGTCTATAAATCTAAAAATCTATAAAGTTTAGTACACCGGCAACAATGTCCGTGTTCAAAACCATAGAAGTCAGGTCAGGTCTAAATATTTACAATGTCAAAGTACGCCATATTGTTGTCGTAATCAAAATCAGCGCCTGGGTGAAAGTAATATCAAATTTTGTATTCCCTTAGTTTTTCGATCACACATCTAAACAAGGAGCATTTATCAAATGCATAATATATTATTTTAAGATGCCGCCAAAAAGGAGAAAAGTAGGTCGACCGCCTAAAGCTAAAGTAATTGTTAAGGAAGAAGAAACGACAAAATATGATTGTAAAATTTGCTCTCGACGCTTTGACACGAAACTCTCATTAGCGCGACATGAAAAGCTTTGTGAAAACCGAAAAGCCTTGATGTTATCTACCGATAGAAAGGTATGGAGCGTTGATTTGTAGTAATCATTATTAAAGATTGAATAAAAGTTGTAGGACCTATGACATTATTAGCAGTAAAGTTAAACTTGTATCTTGATAGAAGTTGAGACGACTAGGCGCTTGGTTACTCGTTTGCTCTCACCCAATACAACCTTAACATGAAATTCCAATTATTTGCAGGCCAAGTACAGTTGCAGTAGTTGTAAAAAGAAATTCCGGTTTAAATCGAGTTATGAGAAACATCTTAAAAATGATCATGCTAAGGGTCCGGGCAGCGTAGCTTGCGATCAGTGTTCAGTGCGTTGCCCAGATAAGAAAACTCTTGAAGAACATATAGCTAATGTCCATGAAAGAACTATATATGAATGTGAACACTGTGATAAGAAATTCGTCAGACGTTCTCACGTTATGCGTCACATATCACAGATGGGCTGTGATGGGAAAGGAGTATCTACTTTTCCATGTGAAGTGAGTATGATAAGTTCATTTTGCATAAATTAAACCTGTCAGATCAGTAGGTGAAGAAGGTGATGCCACTCTCATCAACTTTCCTTTCTTACTCTTACATTATCAGAAGAGTGTATATGGTATTACTGATAACAATTAATGTCTTTGAACATCTTCTCACAAAGCTATACCCAAATTTTATACTTTAGATATTAAAAAGCTGTTTTTGTGGTCATCCTTATGAGCCCTATATCAATATTCTTTTATCAGAAGGATAATCACATTATACATGTCAATAATTATTATAAGCTCATCTAAGCCCTGGGTGTTGTAGATGTCCATAGGCGACGGTGACCACTTACCAGCAGGTGGCCCGTCTGCCTATTTGCTAGGCTAGATATAATAAAAAAAATCTGATAAATCTGGTGATTTTCAGATGGTCTGTGGGAAAGTTGAATTACATCAATAATAACAGAATTGATATTTTGTTAATTTATAAAATAATATTTCTGCATTTTCGTTCATGAAACATGGATACTTTACTATGAAATTTCTATGTCTTACCACCATAATATACATAGATGTTTTACCATGGCAAATAAATATTTAAAAATTGTTTTTTTAATTTACAGACATATATGTAAAGAATTCTTTTAATTTCCTTCCTTCAACAGATTTGCAATGCAACCTTCACAAGAAAAGACAATCTGATGGTGCATCTGCGCATACAGCACATCATGAAAAATGCATTTATTTGTAAGCAGTGTCCATATCACACACAAAGCTTTTCCAGACTAGTTATTCATTTCCAAAGACAACATTCGGGTAAGAATAATTTTTATTATTTTCCTTTCAATGTGCTAATAAGAGAGTCCACAGAAGTCATTATAATCATGTGATATATAAATTCATCATAATCGTGTAATATATATATTACTGTCAGTGTAATACTGCTATAGAATGTGTATTATGAAAGTGTAGAATATTCTAGTGACTTTGTAAAACTCCAAAAACGACCCTGTCCTGTCTCAAAAAAATGTGCCAAAAGTATCTTAAAATGCCAATAAAATAAACATCTCTTTATAGATACACCACATCAGTTCATTTGTGACCACTGTGGTCAGGTCACAAAGTCAAGGTCGGCCATGGCCAAGCATTTAGAAATACATGGAGAGAAAAAGTATGAGTGCAGTGTGGTGAGTCAACTACATATATTATTGTTGTAAATAATGATCAGTTGCGGCAGTACTCACAAAATTATAAGACTTGGAAGTTGTAGCTACTGAATGGATAAGTGTATCAAACTTATGGACATATTTGTCACATAACAAAGTAAAAGTAATAGTATATTTATTTATATAAAAAAAACAAAATACAAACAATTTACACCCTACAACCTAGACCACAGTTCCATTGGTTTATTGTAACTTGACATTCCCAGAAGTAGCATAGAGGCCATGTTTATCCCTGGTGTATGACAATAGGCTCACCACTATTCTACATAATATATAATATAGCTGGGAAAAACAGGTGTAAAGTTATTTATGTCACTAAAGTTGTTTCGTTAAATAGTACTCCAACTGTGTGATGGAGCTGCACTTTTATCACAGTTTTACAAAGTATGGAGTAGACAGACAACAAATTTCTTAATCAATTATTTCAAAATAAAACCTTCTGATCGCAGTGTGCATGTATAAAGAGACTGATGAATTAAAAGTATGGTAGATCTGTGAGAACTGAGATAGTTTTCACTTGGTACTCTCTGTCTACTTCATAAGGAAACTAGTGTTACAGTATAATAACATTGGCTTTTTAAATATTTATGTCTTGTTTGTCACTGCATTCTTTGGACCTTTATTGGGTGAGTAACCTTTAATTAATAAGTAGAGTAATGATAATAAGTAATGCTCATTGAATTAATGATGAAGATATGCTCATAAAGTAAACTCTGCTTAAAAAAGTAGGACAATTTCAAAAAATCACATATTAGATTATAGAAAATTATTATTCATCTGATAAAATTATTTTTTCACTGTTCTATTCTCATTTTAAAAAATTCGTCAGCAAAATAATATTAAACAACTTTCCGTTTCGTGAATTTCAAATGTCAATTTTTGGCTAGAATTGCTCTGGATTAACATGAATTACCTGTAACTATACATGTAACAATGTATATTTTTTGGGGTTTCGAATTTTTATTAATTTAAAGTACTACTTTTCTTATTTACTTTTTATTATAAAATATTTCTCATGTTCAGTTACCATATTCAATGTCAGACCAAATTTAGTTTAATTTTCTTTATACATACAAGTTTTTTTTAAATTTAGAATTTATTTTGTATCCAATATACTCAAATTTTTAGAAAGCAGTAGGGATCCTTTTAAAATATTTCTAATATACTTTGTACACACTGTAAATGTTGCTAGTATGGCAAATAAAATTTAAAATTTGCACTTACATTTTTACTTGCAATAAAATTGTAATAAAATTTTCACATTTAGGATGTTTTAGTGGCATTGAATAAAATATGTTGCTAGCATTGCAATAAATGTTGCACACACAGGCTGTTGTTGATTATATGAACTGTTGCTTTTTGCTTATTTATTGTGTAGTAATCACCATGCTGGCCAAGTACGAGTTAGGAGAATCTATACAGAGAACATTTTTATAAAGTAAATGTAATGCATAAAATAATGAAGTATTGTATAGGCCGTTTTGTGCGCAGTGTGGGTACAGTACGTTCACAATCGAGGTGATGCGGCGGCACGTGCTCACCCACGTGGCCGACAAGCCCCACAAGTGCCAGCTGTGCGGCAGCTCGTACATCCAGCGCGTGCAGCTACAGCGGCACATGCTCAAGCACCACGAGAACACCTGCGACGAGTGCGGCGCCAGCTTCAAATCCAAGGCTAAGTGTGTATCACGCTGTATTTCCAGTCATCATGTTTATCATTGTTTCACAGTCATTATCATCATCAGCAGCAGTTCACATAACTTCATAATATATGCATAATTTACAATTTAAGTAAAGCTATTGAATAAAATGGTTCTTTCAGATTGATTATACACAGCAGGGAGCATTTAGGCCTGGAGAAACTGGTCTGCCCTGTGAAGGATTGTTCCTTGGTTAAGAAAGAATTTGTCACTGCAGGAAGTCTCCAAAACCATATCATGAGGATACACTTATTGGAGAAAGGTATTAATTTGTTATAAAATTACATGAGAATATTTTTTAGAGTATAGTGTGGGTGAAGTGTGTATACTCCATTACTATCATACAGTGCATAAACTTCTTTATATTCTGTATAATTTTTCTGCTGACTTGTGTACTTGTACCGTTTCCTTTTATAAATGCATTCAAACCGAAGACAGGGCGCGATGGCGCTCATTGGAGGAGGATGTCCAGCAGTGGATTGAGATAGGCTGATGATGTGATGTGTGATGCATTCAATAAAGAAGCCTAAAGCGAAGTGGTTGTTTTATGTACGAAACCCCAAAATCACATGGCGACCCATGCCAGGATCGGGCTCTGCCAGGGGGTTGTTTTCATACAGTCAACGTCTCGGGAGAAGAACTATTTCTCAGAAATGTGCCATCCGAGCTTCAAGTATTATCAAAGAAGAAGTAAATCAGTTAAAATTCACTGCAACGATACAGCTTAATTACGATGAAGAACGTTGGTGGACACAGGGGCCACATAAATTGCTGTGCTGCTGAGTGCTCACTATGGTTGGAGTTATATTTTCTACTTCGCGGTAAGTTTTGCCGTAAACATGAATTGAAGCAAGAAGACGGAACTATAGACGCTACACCGCATTCGTGCCTTACTTAGAAGACGGCATAACGGAGAAGTGAACTATTTTTTGGAACGAAGTTCCTTACGGCAGGATTGGAGGAGGGATTTTGCTGCGCGACCGAACTGAAAAAAAATGTGATAGTAAA
>DWMF01001348.1:0-11674 GCA_018244815.1 Parelbella polyzona | reverse complement strand
ATCCAGAGCGGCTTAGAATGGCACGAGAGTTGCGTTCAAACATGAGATACGTCTTTTTAGGTAACGCTCTACAAACTGTAGTAAAGTCATAACTGTGTTAAGTCGATAATAAAATAGAGCATTCTATAATACAAAGCCAGAGCAAATATGATAATTTGATTACAGCATAACTTTTAAAATATACAAAAATAACGTGAACGTATTAGGTATGAAAATCGTGTCTCCTTTGTCAAATTTTCTAATATTTATATTGGAGTAGGTATAAGTCGTTCGTTATAACTAGTTGCGTATAATTATTGATATACTTATCATCGGTTCCCAATAAAAATTGAAATACGTAACTTCACTCCTCCAATCCCCGAAGGGGAAGGTACTCGTAGATGTTTGTAGTACTCTCCCACGTTTCACCAGTTACATTTACGTCCCATGGAAAAAGTGGTGAGCCTATTGCCAAACAACGGGCGCAGATCCAGACTCCGAGTCACTACTAGAAATTCTAAAATAGAAAAATTCATTAGTACCCGACCTGGGATATGAACCTAGGATCTGCCAATCGACAGTCGCGCTTGCAACTAATCGACCAACGAGCCACTAAAATTGTCAATCTTTCATTAACTACACTCCAGATGACGAAGTCACGTCAAAAAGGCTGTGGCGGTATCATATGCTGCGTCACATTTTAGGGCAACGCTTCCCGTGTCTCAGACGTTACAGTGTCACTGATACAATGGAGCAGTCCCGTAGAGTGAGAGGCTGTTATCGATCTACTGGGACGTCATCGGGCGATAGCGGGCGCGGCGACGCAAAAAGCGTGTCAGTGTGGCGGCACAAAGCCTTTGTAGTGGGACCGGACGCCGCTCGCCGCCGCCACCAGCTTTGTTTGCTGTTTAGCTCGTCCGCCTCTAAAAGTGGTGATTTTAGTGTCGCCGAGGACGATAGCTCGCTTGTTTTAAAGCGCTAATGATCACCACGCCGCCAATTTTAACCGACTTGTACCGACTATATGCATCGATTTACATCGATGGAGGGAATCTTTAAGTTTATTCTTAAAGGACATTGGTGATATGCTTGCGTTATTTTAACGATGGACTTATTTTTGCGTTAAGTTTTTTCTAGTATTTATACGTATATTTTCTTCATTTTTCTGTTCTGCCAATCTTTGTTCGTGATCAGTGTTTGAGGTAGGTACTCATTGCAAATTAATTGACATAATGTAGAGTTGTCATTCGTAGAAATCTTAAAGAAATGTTATACTTCAAGAAGTAGGTACGTGTATACGCCTGTAAACCTCATAAAACAAATCTTGATTCGTTTTAAACCTGCCGACTTTAGCATAACTGAGAAAGATATATTTAATATAATTTTATATCAAACGAAATATAGTCCTAAACTGATTTACTTTCCTTGTTATGGCTGATATCCGAATTTTTTTAAATATTTTCCTATCTCCAACACGTTACAGAAACGTCTAATGTACCAATACAACGCTTACATTTACGAAGCAACTCTCAAGGATCAATCCGTGTCATGATTGGAAAATGATCGCCTTTGCTATTTTAGCTGTCAAATGTATGTAGGATGATGACCTGGAACGAATCCGACACAGCTGGTGAACATGCACAGCACAATGTATCCAATTGAGTAATTCGCTTTGTACATAATATATGTAGGTATGTTTATTAGGTACTATACGATGTATATATAGTGACTGATAGTACCTTACAAATAGGTATCTAGATAAACTTAAGTCCTGGCTACAATTTTAAGGCTCTATAAGTTAGTAATTAAATCTGTGTTTAATTATAAAGTTAGAGTTTCACAATTCTCTTATCAAATTATTATAATCTAAACACAGCAAAATTATTCGTATTGTGTCTAATAAAACGGACAACTGCAACTTTTGTCGAGTAGGTATATAAGTGCCTAAGACATATCTATCAAAATATTTTGATTTAAACAATATGCACCAAAACAAAATGTTTTGGATATGAACTTCGTCGTATATGTGTAGTGACTTGACAGTGAATGTGGCGGGGGAGGGTCCCGACTGAGGGTGGAACTAGAGGCGACGAAACTCGAAGATGTTTTCACTCAAAATAATAAGTTCCAAGTCAATTTTTTGCGAAACTCGGTGTAATGGATTGTTGGGAAGTTCGATAACTTTCGGAAGTTGCTCTTCGATTTTATTTCGCTAAGGAATTTTTTAGCCAATTTCCCTCGGCAAAGTTAGAAATCTCGCAGTCACCCTTCAGTGGATGGCGCCCGAGTTTTTATACACAAAAATACCCTATTGGATTTTCGGTGGCTTTTTTGGCGTTCCATTATTTGCGTTCGGACTTGTTTATTAATAAATCTGTAATACCATTTTTTGATAAGAACATTTCTCATATATGCCGTAGAAACCTTGAGATGTCCTAATCGAAGTATAATATTTATGTCTTCATAAGTGATCAATAAGTGATAATTTTATTAACGACTAACTCTAACTGGCACAGTTGGTGTAGTGACTGTAATAAAAATTAGATATGAGATATAGAGTTGACAGCAATAAGTTTTCCTACTCATACACTATTCTCATCACATCACAACTAACATACACTGCAGAGAAAAACGTAGTGTATTTCTTATTAAAAATATATGTAATTTTTTTTATAATAAGTAAATAAATATCTCAGGACAGATATTACAATAAATTTAAAATAACAGTGTACCTACTAACATTCGTATTATCGCCAAACTTTACCCTCAATACGGACCATTTGTGCACCTACAAAATCTTATTACGAAACAAATTATTGATTTCTAAAACTTATTGTCTTATAATGAAAAGGTTTGTCATACACAACCCATTTGTAATTGAATCACACGTAGCGACTTAGGTACTCTAACCAGCGTCAGCGTTCAAGCGACAAACGATTTTTTTTCTATTTATACGGTGAAGCAATGAGCTTTATATGTGTATTGTAATTATTAAGATTCAGGCGAAATATTAACACTAAGCTATATTTGATACACGGAATACAATGCTTAGAAATGCGTCGGCGTTTATAAGTTTACCGTTTGACATTTTAATTTTCAAGAGGTACGATTAAATTGAGCCCTATTTTACCTTCTACTTCTTCTTTTGATTAGTTGGTTAAATAAAATTGATTATATGGTCAACTGAACTAAACTATACAATCATTTTTTTATTGCAAAAGCACAAAACAATAACGAAATAAAATAACACGATTACCTACATATTAAATTCGATTTCTACACTCTTTATTAGCGGGCAGTACGGCAGAGTATGTCTCTCTTATACATAGCAAAAAGTGATTGTGGTTTCCGTATTATATTAAAAACGTTATAAAATGTATTATCAACCAACAGTTCTCGTGAGTAATGAGACCAGCGGCTTGTTGGGCCCGTAACCCCAACGATATCTGGCCGTGGCACATTGATGGTGCGTAAAACAAATAACTAACACTTCATCCGTCAGTGGGGTGCTAAAGTTAATAAAATTCATGTATCGGAAACTTATAGCCGTGAAATATTGTTTGTGGTGAGGGCGCAACCCTTGGTTTTTCTTTTAAGATTGAAATTACTTTAAGATTACCCGTAAAATCAAGACGAACTAGAAAACAAACAAACTTTTATGTTTAAGCAAACTTTTTTGGAGTCAATCGCAGCTGTGAGGACGCCACATCAAATTTGGTTCAATGTTTACTTTTTTTTCCAATGAATATTAAATACAGAAGTTAAGTTGTACAAGATCTTTCATCTGTATTTGATTTAAGGGTATTAAATTGAGTGTGCCGGAACCCTTTGCGAGTGATTGTACTGCAAATCGCTATGTAGCACATACTTTTGCTGAGCACAAGTATTTCCATTGTTGTGCAAATAGAGTGCGGTTGGCAGATTTAGGCTCGAACACAAGTCGTTTCAAAATAATGTCCACTATCATGCGTGTTTGAGTGACCAATAAAATAATTCCAATATCACTGGGTTGACATATTTCGTCATCAGTTGGCTTTGAAAAAATATAGAAGCACCCTCAATTAAATTATAGCAGAATTTTAAAAGAGGTTGTTAAGGGTATGAGTAGCCTAAATTCAATTTTATTATTATGATTGTATATTTTGGTTCAGTTGACCCCATAATCAATCTTGTATAACTAACTAATCAAACGAAGAAGTAGAAGGTAAATTAGGGCTCAATTTAATTGTACTACTTGGAAATTAATTACGAAATCGTAAGCTTTTAAAACGCCGATGCATTTTTAAGCATTGTTTTCCTTGTATCAAATATTACTTACATATTAAATTTATTTATTTAAAAATTAAAGTAATTAGAAAAAAATGTATTAATTTTATCCCATCTTTAAATATATTTCATAACACCGCATGGATTTACGATTTCATATTTCAATGAGTTCAATACACCCCAAACTATAGAGAATAAAAATAAGAAAGGGAATACTTAAAAAGGAATGAATAAGCTTGTAAACATAGGAACGATCGCAAGTTTACCTCGCAGCCAGGGTGTCCAAAGATTACTCCCGCGGCGAGACACGGTGGCACCGGGCGCATCAGCATTAAAATAAAAATAAGGGTGGCCATAAATAGCCGGGTACAAAGACAAGATATACGGTTATAGCGCCGCTGGACCGTCCGCGCTGAGACTAAGCTGGTTATGTTGGAGGAATACATAAAAATAATTACATTCTTACCTAGTTCGTAGCTAGATCGCAATGAACTACAGAAAACCATGACTAAGTTCAATTTGGTCAAAATATTTCGCTTATTTGCTATCGATTGCTTTAAAAATATAGAAATTCCAAGCAGACGATAAACCTAATAGACGAAAAATATCGTGTCCGTAATAACACAAACTTCTCGTCTATTATTTTCGCTTCTTTAATAACTCGATTTCGTTAAAAATTTGAGGATTTCGTCGAAAAGCACTAAAGTTAAGTTAGCTCAGTTTTCCCCATCGGTCATCGTAACGCAATCGTGCCCACTCTCCCCTCAAAAAAGGTCACACGTTCTGACGCCAAGAGGGCATAGTGGATAAATAAGAAGGCCTCAATCGCCGTCAACCCCACTCTACCCTTTTATAACTCAGGTGATAGATGAACGCTCTACAACTTGGCATTATGGCAATAAATTTAAAGGCAAGGTTGAACTAAAAATATTTTTCCCATAATTTTTTTAAAGAAAGGTATTCATATAAGTAATTATATTCTAGTTTAACAACAAACCATGATTTAAGTATTTTCTATAATTAATCCTTGCTCTACGTGTCTTTTTTGACCTAATAGCTCTTGGGGTGTTGGCGATCAAGTTAGAAGCATCTACCCAATGAATTTTTACATAAAAAAATTTTAACTCCTTTTCGAAAACCGATTTAAAGCAATAACTATTGATATAATTATGTGAACATAGTAATGTCTCCTTCTAATTCACATCTAATATTTTCGTCCCTTTGTTTTTCATATTATGTTTTTATTTAAAATAAAATTTATTTGTCACATTTGAATTTTTTCAAACTGTCACTAAAAGAACTGGGTATTGGTAAAAATTTACTCTTTTCCTCATATTTCATGTTCACTTTAAATAATGTAAAAAATGTGACTCTAAGGAAACCATTCTTCGAAATCGCATAGAAACTTGTTAAATAACTAGACAATAATTACGAATGTTCAATGACCTTAATTTGTGTAAATTTAATATAATTTAATAACATTCATAAATTGTAGAAAGTGTCATAGTTAGTTTGTAGAAGTTTTTCCTTACTCTATGGTAGAGTTCCAAAGTAAATGCGTAAGTCGTGTAGACTGAACACCGCTTCCGCTCGCTTGTAGGGCCGCGTATAGTTTTGACAAACTTGCCTCAAAATATTTTCTAATAACATTTATTTATTTATTTACACATCACGTTTTAGGAAATGTATGAAGAAAATGTAATTTACATTTTATCGACTGACATATTGAATTAGTTATATAGAGTATCATTTTTGTTTTGCGTGAGCATATTTTTGTAGAATTGACTTATATTCTAAAATATTCATTTTACTCTACTATTTTACTGACATCCCTGTTTATATATGTATATTGTCTGTTTCTGACATGTTTACTGACGAAAATGTAATGTACGTATGACAAATATATATACAATAAACTTTTAATTCCATTTCATTTATAAACAATCACAATACCACGAATTGATTAAATTGATTTATGGTTTAAAATTTGTATTAGGTGAAATTGCACTAAGAATCGTATTCCTGGAGTCCTATCCGCGACAGGTTTCACGTAAACCAATAATTAATTCACTTACCCAAACCTTACGCCAAACTTGACTGCTTACTGCATGTTCATTTGCTATTTTTTATACATGAAAAACAAACGGAAATAATACGATATAAAAAAATACTGCATCGATTTCCAAACCTAATAGCTGACTCAAAGCGTACATTCATAGAAACTTCGCTGCAAATATCTAGCTCCGAACACGGAACTAGCCGGAGTAGACGCGAGTAGCCACTCTGGTGCGTCATTAGGTCCATTTTTACAAGTGTCCTGCAAATCGGCCGCCGCCATCGGTCGCTAATCGTCGGAAATTGTCGCCATTATCGACGCTCGCTGCAACTAAAAATTATTATTGTTCGCGCTAAGAGCGGCCATTTAGCTGATTGCCGACCACAGCAACGGTCTGAGAGCATGAGTGTAAAATGTATGTAATAACGGTGTGCACTGGTGGAAGTTGGAGTAACTGTTCTACTGATTGGTTTGCAGCATTGTTTGACCGTGATGGAAAAATTAGCTTTTTTGGAAATTTTAATTCGTTTCTGCTATACCTAAGTGATATTATAAGACCAGTGATGGTCACTTAATAGCATCTATAGTAGAATTGTTGATTTTCTTCCTTATTAACATTTACTTAAATTAGTACCTACCTCATTAAGCGTAGTCAGCTTGTAATTATGTGAATATTTCAGATGATTTTTAATCTGCAGTTTATTTCATCGGCCTCAATTTACTACGATGACATCATTAAGGACAATTAGAGGCATTTTATTAATAGGATAACTACGAGAAAGGAAGGAAAACGTGAAATGTACGGATGAAATTTTAATCTTATTTCACCGACCTGAGTGCACGTAATGACCAAAAAACGAATCTCTGAAACGTCTCTCGCATTTCGTAATATCATCAAGGAATCACATTAAAAATTCCTATAAACGTTGCCTCAGTAATCAGCACTCTGAGAAGAAACTTAAAAATACCTCACAGTTGACATTACCCTCCGTCCTCCGAGCCCTCCGCTTCCGGTTATCGCAACACAAAGACCACCCCCTCCCCCCAGGAACAGGAAATACTACCCTTCTATCGCAAGGTCTACCCGCGTCACTGCGACTCGGAAACTCAAAAAGTATATTTAAACCCAGAAAATATTTTAATGACAAATTACTGTTAATATTTGAATGTTTTCGTTTTGGTTTCCTTCGCACTCATTTGTAAATTTCACTCGAAGATATTTCTTTATTCCCGATTTCGACTTTTGTGTTCACTTCGTATAATCGTACCAAAAACTTATCATGAATCGTTAAGTAGATTAATCTTTTTTGTGTGCATGTATATACATATATATTTTCAATTTTAACACATTCAACGCATTGCCAGGATTAGTAGATAGTTTTTTATACAGTAAACACTTATCTTTCATTGTCGTAATCATTATCGATATTTTAAATAGAGACGTTACCTATAAAATAAACAATCGTGTCTCATCACTATTAGGCACACCAAAAAAGCCGGAGGGAGGCCCCGGAAACGCCACTAATGCACCGAATGCATGAATGCATCCGGCACCCCGCACGCTATCAATTCATTATCCCGGCTTATAAATATAAGTAAATAAAATTGCCAAAAATAATCGCTACTTACTTAATACTCGATATATCTACATATTATATGTAAAAAGCTGCTTTTTATAACACGTATTTTCATATAGGTATGTTGTTTGAATAGTACAATACATATGGACTTTTATATTCCCCAAAGAAACATCAAATCGGTTCAGTATTTGAGCCGCCACAGAGTAACAGGAAGAGTCACTGTCGCACTTATAGTATCGATATATGTACATAGGTAATGTAATGTTTTACAAATAGGTATGACATTAAATAAATTCGTCATTAAAAACAACGGTTTTGTTACTCCATATTCTAAATAATATATGATTGTATTGAGAAATGCTTTAAATAATTAAAGGAACAAACAAGATCGGTCCTGATATTATCTCACCCATATTATTTGTAATGTTTAGATAAAGGTAGGCCCTCTCTGCCTACCCTGTAAGAGATCTGGTTTGACGGCGTTATAGTAACACCCATAACTTAAGTTTGGTACTCTATCGTATAGTTATAGGTTATTTTGGTCTAGGGACCAGCCTGTCCAAGTGTCTTGAGTGTGTTACGTGCCATAGCAGTGTTGTATAGGCATGAATGCGCAGATGGCACTTCAGCGGTTCAAGGGGCTGGAGCACCATCGGCCGCAGCGGAGTGCAGGAGACGTGTCAATGTCACTGTTCGGCACAAGGTTATCGAGCTTCTCCAGATTATCTAAAGCTCTAGAAGTTTCTCGAAACTTGCGTAGCACTGTACGGTTTTAAGGAAGAATTGAAGTTGCAGCTAACTCGAAACTATCGTATTTGAAATTGGAATTAAAGTTTAGCGATCGACTTGTGGTATTTACGTAGTTTAATGATAATTTCATTATTTTAATAATTACACTTTTATTTACAATAGTTACATTAAAAGATGAGTGATTCGAGTACCTAGTTGTATCAGGATGTAAATGACATTGTTAAATGCAGATAACTTTAGCATAACAATTTAAAAATTAAACAATGTTTATAATAACCAAATTCTGTCGGTCTAACGTGCTATTTGGGGTATGGTAATGAATTACAAGGGTAAGTCAACGGCCGGAGGGAGGGTTAGGTGGCTGATAATTAATGATTTTTGTACGAAGCGCAAACCGCACTATAGTAGATACCACCCTCGAGTCAGGTACGTGGAATAGACTGGATGGTATCGAGTCTAAAATATATCTACGTTAATAGGTATCTTAGGCTTTGACCTCAATTTAATCACCCCTGTCAGTTTATTTTAATAGCGGCCTTTCACTAAAAGCCTTATTTTCCTGAATGTTCTTGTCTACCGATTTATTTAGTTTAGTCAATTAAGTATCAAGGTTTTACATTTGAAGCAAACTAATTTCTATATAGTTTTTACTTGCTTTGTGTCGATAAATATTGCCATTCGAAATAATATACATTGGTGATTAGTTGATTTAAACTTAAATGTATTACATATTTCGGTAGATACTCATTTAGCTTTTATTACGAAACTTAAACTCGTAGACTCCACACTGAAAGAAACAGAAATTACAAACAGCAAGATGGTATACTAACTTCAATAATTACATATCATTGTAATTACGGACGTGATTATTTTCGGCAACAGTTCATTAGCGCGACTGAAGCTTTATGCGTTTACGATTTAAAAAAAAATCAATAACACATTAAATATCCCGCGCAAATCATTCTCTTCCGGTTGGCTTGAGCGAAAATCGTTAAAAATTGTTTTTCCCAAACAAAACGTCCATTAAACGCGAACTCAACCCCATCCCTTCCGCGGGAATATAATAAATGGCGCAATAATGCTACAATATAAAATTAAACATAAAGTCAAGCCTGTTTTTATTTTGGCGCCAAAAGTTCAGTGACATTTTGTTTAAGAAGGCCGCTTGAATAAGCCGACTTGTGAATAATTAGGCTTTGTATTTCAAAACTCTTTAATACGTCGACAATAGGTTCTCTTTTATTACGTTATAGAAAATTCTATAACTAGTCGCAACACCTACCGAGCGTTATTTTGACTTGTACCATAAGATTTGCGTTTTTTAGTAGCGAGAAGAATAATTTTGAACCAAACATATTCAGAAACTTAAAAATCTTTGGAGCCGGGAGTTGAATCATCTGTGTATTTCAAATTACGATAAATACTTATGTCAAGACCTTAATGTATTAAACGTAACGCGTGATGCCTGTAATCCCTGAAGGAGCAGGCAGAGGAGTGCAGTACCCTCCCACGTTTCACCAGTTACGTTTACGTCTCATGGAATAGGTGTATGATAATAAGGTCACCACTTATTACCATACACCGGGCACAGATCCAGATTCCGAGCCACTACTAGAAATTCTAAATCAGAAACATACACGTGTGGGTAACTCAAGATGTTTGTTTATTAACTAACATCTTATTATAACAATTTCATATACCTATAACAGATCAGTGTCAGTTGAAATATCAGTTGAAACTTTTAAAAAATTCGCTTTCGGAACCAGACAACGCAATACGCAATACATAATAACTCCGACAAAAATACGTAATTATTTCGACAAAACTTCATAAATATTACCTGATAAGTAATTATCGCTGATGCTATCTTCTGAACCAGAAGAATCTGCCACCTGTCCAGAAGATTGTGTGTGAAACAGCACATAAAATTATTTGCTAAGCGCAACACCCCTTTTTAATTATTGCACGCAAAAAATATATTTCTATTTATTCAGCGTTTGTTTGTTTAATATCGGTCTCCTCTCAGAATGAGAGTGGATACGATCATGCTAGGAAAATCCTCCAATATTCGATTTCCATAGTAATTTTCATTGTGCACGTAGGTATAAAATGTGGTAAGAGCTTTATTCTTATGGTATTGCTGGAGCACTAGGCGATGAGAACCCTCAAGATAAGCGCAAAAACTGCTCTATTTTAAAAGAGTCAACGCATTGACCACTCCTCGGGTGTTGCAATTGTCCGTAGACGATGCTGGCTTCTTACCATGAGGTATCCCATCTGTTCGTTGGCCAGGTTGTAAATAAAAACAAGTTGACCGACAAAATAAATATTATATTACCGAAACTGGTAACATTAATAAATAAATTTTCTCCACAACATTTTATTTTCCAACCTCAATTTACCGTTTTAAAATTTCTTTAAAGTACTTCAGTAATGACTTATGTGCGAGTTACGTTAGTTTAAATACTGTACCTACAGTAATGTTAACCACTCGTAAGACGCAGTTATAAGTAAACGGTTTACAGTGAACTGAGTTTCTTTACCGAATACATAACCGCCTAAGTAGTACATTTCACATCTGGTTTTGCTTACCAAGAAGTAGCTGCCTTTAACACGGTACGTACCTATATTTTAATTTCGAGGACGTTGTGATGCTCTCAAACTAATAGTTTATTTTTAATAATGTTTTTTAGGTATAACTTCATACCAAGTCCCTTACGGGGTAGGCCAAAAGCATCATGCAGCGATTACCGATCATCGTTCAAGGAAAAAGTAAGCTTTTTATATAGGTAGCTAGATGTTACATTTTAGTTTTGAAAATTGTTAAAAAGTAAAGCATTTTCGATATTACATTCAGAGTACAATCTTATATGAATTATTTCAATATTAACATTTTTATTTTTTTTGTAGGCGGTGTCTGGCAAATTCTTTTATGTTTGTCACTTTTTTAAATAACATTTTAATGTTGACTGCCTCGTTGGTCGAGCGGTTGCAAGCGCGACTGACGATCGGGAGGTCCTGGGTTCAAATCCCGGGTCGGGTG
>DWMF01001347.1:0-11679 GCA_018244815.1 Parelbella polyzona | reverse complement strand
ACACCTCCTCATAGAAGTACGTCCGGTCGTCTGTTGGTTTGTTTGTTCGTCTGTCCGTACGTCCGTTTGTCCGTCTGTTCATATATGTATTACGCAACCATCACATTTAAGTCCGGCTAACCACTGGTAAAATTAAATTTTGGTGTTTTTTTATGTTACGTTTAATATGTTACGAAAATAATTTACTAATCGTTGTGTTTAATTTAAGTAAATATATAAATATAGCAATAAAACCAGAAGTCGAGCACCCCCAGGCTGTTTGCTCGTTTTATCTAAAAAAAATTCGTTACCCCAATAATCGGTCTCCCAAAATTAAACGTTTTCGACAAATAAAAACGTTTTATAGCTTAAAGTTATATGAATAAACAATTTGATAGTTCAATAGCTTAAAAAAATACAGCATTTTGCAGAAATCTAAAGATTTCATAAGAAATACCGATATCTGGAAGCTCGACTGCTAACGACAAAAAATATCAAACTGCACCTACACGTAAGGGCATGTCGCTTGTGGCGGCTTATATCGACGAGAATACATATCTCGGTTCCTCTTGCGGCTATTGGATTTTAAACTCGAGTGTTTGCCAATCAGAGAACAACGATTCCACGAAATATCAGTATTAAACCGTAAAAAAATTTAAACACTAACTTCATACAATTAAGGCAATGTATCTGTAAAAGACTGAGTAGTGTAGTAGGGCTGACTATCGGGTGGCTTACCCTATTCAGTATTACTATTTTGTCATATTTCCTTGGCTAACACCGACTCCAGAAATAACAATAATTGTACATTACTTACCGCTGACTCTACAACCCGAAGTGGGTTTTGGCCTACACCAAATGCCGCCATTTTTCCTGTCTTGTGCTACTCTTTGCCAATCAGCTATTTGGAGAGCTTTCAGGTCTAATTGTACATTATATTGTACGAATTACAAGTTGTAAGAAATACGCAATTGTTTTTTACTTCTAAACTAAATATGCACTGATATTTAGTTTCATAAACTATTTCTTTGAAGCCGGTTTTAATATTAACTATTTCTTTGAAGCCGGTTTTAATATTAGCTATTTCTTTGAAGTGGGCTTTAACATTAACTATTTCTTTGAAGTCGGTTTTAATATTGTTAAAACTTCTGTTTATATTGTTTCACTGTTGAACACTGTGTGTCCTCGCAGATTCATAAGGGCTAATACCAGTCTTATATATATGGCCAGCACACTTAAACCTAAACCCATATATTTGGGTATCTACACCCATAGTAATAGAGTGTAGTTTTTGAAATGAAACTTCTTTTTGTTCATATCTTTGCCCTATTTAACGGTATTAATTTTCAATATGATGTAGGCATTAGTAAATTTGGGTAATATTCAAGAAACACTTGGTAATACCACCTCGATTAAGGAAGTATTAACGACCCAAGACTTCTTAGACCTGGGTCGCCTTAGCCTTGAAGCGGGCATTAAATAACCTTCAATCTTGTCGCACCGCGTATTTCAACGCTTGAACTGCTGTTGATCTTCTTGTTAGCAAAATAAATCCCCGTGGTGATTCCAAGCATTTAAGAATTTTTTCCTTACCTACATTAATCAAATCTTTGCCCCATTAACAATAACATTACAAATAAACAAAGTAATAGAAATCTCTTCGTCTATATTACAGTCAGCAAGGAGTCATTCCTATCCTTCAAGGGATCTACGCATTTTTTGACAAAGCCTTCTTAATTCATAGAACTTCATTATTTTAATTTTTTAAGATAAAAAAATTTGCCCCAAGTTTTTCGTACTACATATGCACACATGTATTTCCGTGCAAGTCAGGTCTGGCCAATTATTTCCATCCTTGCAAACCTGCCGTATTTTTTGTAGGTACTAGGGCACAATATTTTGATATGATTTGTCTCTTGGTAGTTTTACAGTGCTGAAGTCAAGATACTTAAACTTCAGCGAGGAAGGGCTCAACGAGAATAAAATGGAGCTCATGAAACTCATCCCGGGATGTTCAGCCCTGGTTTGGGTATCGCATCACCAGATTACCAAGGAGTTATTAGACAGAGCTGGTAAGTTACATAGGTACACCATGTTACACTACTTAGGGTGAGTAACACACAAGGTATAACACATGTAACACATAAGGTAAGATGAAATATGCATGTATTTAAATCGAAGTTCAAAATACTTCGAGAGAGTGCGTAAAAACATATCGTACTATACGATTATTAATTGACGTATAATTATATAATCTGTACGTATCCTTAAATGTTTATTGCGGTTTTGTAAACCCGTATTCAATTGATATTAATTTTCATGTAGTTATTGAACCAAACACATCTCAACATTTAAATTGTTATGTGCGAAATTGAAGGTCTTTTTTATTATCTTTGTGCTTATAGGTATTAATGTAGATACAGTTATATCGTTAAAAGGTTTTCCGCTCATGTAATACAGATATCAGTTTTTTTTAAAAAAAAAACACCTGCACTTAAAATTCTACAGATAAGTAATAACCTATAATTATAAGTTGATGGCTAATTACCACTTAGCAGCGGACATAATCTATTCATTATGTACGTAAAAAAAACAAAATTGCTTCACGGTTTGCGAAGTACCTACCTACCAGTTAAAACACGTTGTACTGTGGCATTGACACCGCGATAACAAGTAACTCCTAACAAAATACATACTTATATGGGTAAACGGTAATCTATTACGTAAAAGATAACAGTTTAATTGCTTGTTCTAATATCATTAAGCGATAAATATACTTATTTTCATATATTTTGTAAATGATAACTTCCAACGTAACAGCAACGATATAACGAGATCGTATTTATTCAAAATCGAATTCTCGAAAATATTTTATTTCTTTCTAGATTTTTCTAACATTATAGCAACAAAAACGCCTCTCTAAATACTTTACTATATAAGCGTATTTCTTCCAAATCAGATTCTCCACACGATTGTACACGATTTTTCCTCCATTGTACACGAATTTTCAGGTCCACAACTAAAGATTGTGGCCACGGCCTCGGCTGGGTACAACCACTGCAACGTCCCGGAGCTGAAGGCTCGCGGTATCAAGCTGTCGAACACCCCTAACGTGCTGAGCTCAGCAGTGGCGGAAGTTGCCGTGAGTCTCATGCTCGGCGCCGCGAAGCGGTTCACCGAAAACTTGGCTCAAGTTCACAGGTAAAAAGAATATGTGGAACACGACTATCAAAGCTGTCAAAGATACTAACGGGATAGATAGATTGATTACAAGATTCAATGAGGGATTAAAATCGCTGAGTCTGTTTCTATCGGAAACAGTAGACAGAGCTGGTAAGCTGGTTACCGCCAGCGATTTAGAGTTATCAGACATTTCAACGCTGTTCTTGAGAGTAGTAAAACTTCTGTAACCAATTTTTGGTAACGCTTTGTTCGAATTTGGATATAGATTTTTAAAGGCTATAAAGACTTAATTACATAAGGATTTTCCACGGAAATTTGCTCTTTCCAAAGAAAATACACATACATATTACAGTATCAAGAATCTTTACCACAGAAGAAAATTATTCCACAAGTGCAAAGAACTAGAGATTGGGCAAATATTTCATTGTATAGAGAATGGGGAGATGATATACAATGTAAGGAAACAATGTGCATTGTAAACTCTTATCTTATATTGGACAACTTTTACTTTCTGATAAAGACACACTCTTTGATAACCTTCAGATGTTGAGATGCAATCTTGACAAGTTACTAGTGCGCTTGATATACCTACAATTTAAAGTATTTGACATGTTAGCTAAATATGTATGATTATAGCTAATGCGATAACATCGAAGATTTCTTTAAAGAAAAGCCGTCTCATTTCGTTAAATGATTCTGAGATTTCTAGAATGTGGGAATGTCATTTCTAGTGACCTAAATTTCGAATACGTAACGGAAAAATCAAAATTATTTCTTACCATCTTTTAAAGGAACCTTTTTTCTATAGCGGAAAATGGGAAATCGGCTTTGATACAGTTCTGGGGATGGAAATTCGGAACAGCACTGTCGGTATCATTGGTCTCGGAGGTATCGGGCAGACGATCGTCAAACGCCTTGCTGGCTTCGAAGTAGCCAAGTTCCTGTACACTGGGCACAGAGAGAAACCTGAAGGTACGTTCTGGATATCTTTTAATGGCTTTATTGACGTAATGCTTACAAAAATGGATTTTGTAAACTTCACCTCGACATATTTTGTGCGGTTACCTTCATTTCTATGACTGATAATTTTTTAAGGAAATCTTAAAAAATCTATTTCACCAACGCCTAAGAATGCTCTTAGGTTGGCGACCACGTCATCACAGAAGATACTTCTAATACATGTAACTAGCCTACTTTCGAAGACTACAATAATTTGAACACTAAATATGGAGAGAACCGTGAACCGGTTTATTGTTCAGAAAGTAGCAAAAATAACATTCAAATCACCTGTTAACATTATTTCTTTTATAGCGAAGGCACTTAAAGCAGAATTCGTAACGTTAGACGAGCTGCTGTCACAGAGCGACTTCGTGATACTCTCGGTGCCTTTGACCAATGAGACCAAGCACATGATCAATGAAGCAACACTGGCCAAAATGAAGAATAACGCCATTCTTGTGAACGTTGGACGAGGCGGTAAGTAAACTTATCGTAAATTATTGCCAAGAAAAACTATAAAAATTCCTTTCTTCAATATACAATTAAGCTTTGCTTAAATGTAAATTATTTGATGCAATTCTTATTAAGCTGAGCGATCGCGCTACTTTTGTTACCATATCTGGTTATTGATTTGTTTCCATGTATTAATTTAGCGTATCGACACAAAAAAAACAGGAAAAAAATCCCGCTTATTCCCTAAATCAGTCAAAATTTCCCCATGAAAATAGTTTATGTTTTCAACTATATGGCAGCATAGACACGGGAATTTTTGGTTTCTATATTTTATTTGCTGGTAAAGCCGAGTGAAACGGTGCTTGGTACACAAAAATATTTAGCGGATGAGAATCAAATCCACATCAAGTAGCTCAGCAATTAAGTTCGTGAACTATAGGAACAACCGACCAGTCAACTTACAAATGATTACATAAATGTGTGTTATGCAAATATCACATTTTTAATTTCAGATCTCGTAGACCAAGATGCGCTCTACAACGCTCTAAAGAACGGAACAATTTACGCGGCAGGTCTCGACGTGACCACTCCGGAACCGTTGCCTAAGGACCACAAGCTTCTCACTTTACCAAATATCTGTATGTATCTGCTATATACGCACATTAATGCTTGAAGAGCAACCCTCATATCACTTTTTAATCACGAAGAGTGGATTTAGCACACTGTTATTCTATTATCTATGAATACTATACTTGTTTATGTCATAATTTTGACACTCTGTACCCTGTACCCTGTAGCCAATAAAAACATCTGTGTTGATGTACATCGTCCTGTATATTTACTTATGTTATAATAATAATATCTTCGAACATCCCACTGCCATTTGACCCCAAAGTAAACCTCAAGAAAGGTAGTGTTACGGTTATCAGATTGCAGCTAAACTTCAACTATGGCTGTGACTACATACAGGAATAAAAATGAACACTTACGTACGTTTTTTACAGCAAGATACAGCATTATGCATTTTTATGATTGTTTTATAATTTCTTATTTCCAGTCATACTCCCACACATTGGCAGCGCGACTGTGCGCACGCGCAACGACATGGCAGTACTCACAGCAAACAACGTAGTCAATGCGCTCAACGGGAAGCCCCTTATCACACCAGTGTTGCCATAACTTACCATCACACTTCCTACAACTTTACGGAATTCTTGATATGCACTAGGGACAATTTTTAATATGTACCTAAAATTAACACACAGGGTTTAAATCTAATTATTGTTGTAATTGACTAAAATAAATGAAGTTGTTAAACAACATGTCTTGAATGTTCATTTGAATGTGAGTTTTGTTCCTATTCCCAAACATATAAAACTAATAAGTATTAAGAGTACAACAACAGACATGTAGGTGTGATCAGCCTACTTGGAGTCCTCACCAGCGTATTTTAAATTTTGCCAAAAAAATCGGGGCCTAAACATTATAGTGTATTTGATCAAATACATATGTACGTATTTTCTAGTGACTGACTGAAGGTTGGGTTTTCTGTTTCAGCTGAAAAACCTGTTTCAGTCGGACACTAGTATTTTCTATTTTAGAACTATATGGGTCCATAATTAAAATATTTATTTAATTATTATACATGAAAGCCTTATTATTTATTATACAGTAATAATAACAATACATTTTGGTATACATACACAATTATAATCAGCTATGACTGGCTGTGTTTTCATTAATCACCTATTTTAAAATGATATCCAATAGTATACAGGTATATAATATAATAGTTTGGACTGCCATCCCTTACAACTTTCAGAACCATTAATCTGCTCAATATTAATCATTTTGGAAACTTTGACTTAATCGTCCTTCTGGAATTTAAATTAATTAATATTTAAAGCTTTTCATGAAATTGTCCTATTATTTCCTATTAACATTTTAAACAAAAGATGGAGAATACTTTGTTCATGATGACTCCCCCCATAAAGTATTTAGTCCATATAAATACTTTACAATAGTTTCCAGAACATAACCATACTAACAAAACCAATGGTTTAATTACTTTCTCTATAATATTTTTATCGTTAGACAGATACCTTAAATATTTACTATACTCTTGTTTTATATTACACTTCTTTATGTACTCCTACATCCGGCACATGATCTTCCGAGCTCATGGGGCATCCGCCACAATTGCAGCTAAATCCTTTAAGAATGGCTCTATTTGGCTCTCCAAAGACAATATGTGGCCAGTGTTGCAGTTGTCACTGCCAATGAATGTGATCACCAGAGGCAGCTTGTTCATCTGTATAACCTGGAATCAAAAACAAAAAAATATTAGTTTTTATATTTACATTTGGTACATTAGTCTGACCGAAAATCGAGCAATATACCATAAACATTTAACTAATACTTGACAATGATATATTTTTATTTATGTTTATATAATAGCCATAAGTTATAAAATCCCAGTGAGGGGTAATGGGTCCCTGAAAATTATTATTATTGTAATTATTAATATAGGCTTTTATACTTCTGATTGTCACAAAAATCATTTTATAACAAAAATCCACCATTTTTACTTCAACACAAATCAATTGCTTTTACATTATCCCCTACTTTCTTTTTCCTTTCAATATTCCTAAAATACGCCTAACTGTGTTGGTTAACTTGACAAATCCTGTCGTCCACTATTATTATGAAACCTGATACCTAGATGTATAAAATATTTATATATGTTCACTTGTTTACCTGATAACTGGAATACATTGATATAATTGTCTTGTTTCTCCCAAGTCCGAGTTTGCTTGCTTGATCTGTCGCCATACCAAAAGTTGATATAAAATTCGGGCGGAGTGCTAGTTGGGGCGCCCTCTCAGTTACAGACCTCACTACTGGAACTCCATCACGATCCGTAATTAATATACAGTGCAAACCATTTACTCTAAAAACGAATTGTAACAAACCTTATATTATAAATTCACAAAAGTATCTAACAGTGATACAAAACAATTACTATTACTTTTCAAGAAGATGGTTCAAATATTTTCGCAAATCATCAACCATTTTTTAGTATTGCCTATTTTTCTCCCACGTAAACTAAATAAAAACAATAAGCAAAAGGGATATGCAGGAAAATGTCATCTACCATGGGACCATTTTACGTCAGGTTGACAGCTTACATGCACATGACAGTTCAAGAAAAACATGATCAATTGCAAAAATGATAAAACCCAGTATTTATATTTCCTTTGGATTACAGTGTTAACAAACAGCTATTTATTTAAACATTTTAATTCAGTACACTTATTCCATTAAGCTCTTTGATTGTCTTTTGAATCTAAAAATTAAATAGTTGAATCTGAAATCAGAATAGCAACATTCTCGAAAAAAGAAAAACAAAAATTATCTACAGACAGACAGGCAAAATGGAAGAATCGGATTGACAAGTTCGCGATTTTCATAATTTTATTTTTGGGTTCGTAAATGTTTAGTGTCTTTGTGCTTTTCGAGTGTGTTATTTTAAGATCAATAACACAACATGTACGGTGCCCAATTAAATTAGTTTAAATTATCTTTACAGTATGTTGCAACAGTTCGAAAAATAGCTTTGGTACGATGATAACAAAAGATATAAAAATTCAGCCTTGTCTCGTTATATGCTCTTTTTCGTCACATGTGTACAGTCGGGATTAACAAGTCATGAACGTTCGCGAGCGCGAGAGTCGGGGGATGTATACGTAACTGTGTGAGAAAGTGATTTTAAGGATTGTGACGTCATTACAGAGAAAAGACAATAAAATTGTGGCGTGAATAGAAGATGTTTTGTAATAGTTGTCGGTGAGTGGGAGTGTGGACCGAGCGGCGAGGCGAGGGGCACAGTTCGCGGCGCAGGGTGCTCCTCCGCGAGGATGGGCGGCGATGTCTGCCCCCTCCGAAAGCACCGCGAACCCTTCCCCGTGTGCATGCACTAACATATCTCTTATGCAATTGTTTCATGAGCTCAAACAGAAGTTTCCCGGAGTTCCCGATCATGTTGTATCCAACACGATCGAGTTATACTGTCACGATAAGCAAGCCTGCGAGAAACATTTACACAGCGAAGTCAAGGCCTCCTTAACGCACGCTTACCATGCATCTTCCTCGGCTGCAGCCCGCCAGTTGCACGAGCTCAAGCTCAACCCACCAGTCAAGTGCCGTAACCAACCTATCGTCAAGCATGAGGTTGTTAAGTCATCTGCTGTAAAGGCTGTCACATGTCAAGGCCCACAGACAGCTGTAGTAAGCTCTAATGCCCTTATAAATGACATTGAGAAGCCTAAAGTGAACACCGATGCTAATCAAAATGTTGTAGACTCAAAAAATGATAAGGATTCATCTAAGGTGTCCTCACCAGTTGCTGTTATAAATATTGATAATTGCTTTGCCAAGTATAATGCAGAGTCACCAAGTGATTTGGAGTTAACCAACGAGAACAAAAACGAAGAGGAAAGTACAGCAAAAGAGAGCATATCAGAGGAACCTGGACAACCAGCAAACATAGGCACAAAATTAGAGAGCACAAATTACAAAATAATAAAGAGCAACAAAGTCAAAAGTAACCTGAATGAAAAGTTAGAGGCTGTTAAAGAAAAGAAGACCATAAAGAAGGAGACACCACAGCCGAAGCCATCGCCAGTGGAAAAGCCAGAGAGGCCCAAAACCCTAAACTTCATAAAGCCAAATCCAGATATTGCATTTAAGGAGACGTTAAAGGAGCCTGCTGGAGACGATAACAGAACTGTGTCTCCAGCCTTGTCTGCACACAAACCTGAGCCTCAGTGTAAGGAGCCAGGAACAAAGTCAGGTGTGTATAGACCAGAACGAGGCTACCCGTTAAATTTGTCTGTTAATGTTAATTGTCATATGGATGTCAGCCGCAATTATGGTGATCCTTGGTTGGAAGACTATGACAGTCCCAGGACAATAACTTCAGTAAATTTGACAGTTTGCACACCAACTTCAAACATGGCTAGTCCTGTCAGAGAAACTAGGGATGATGATGCAGGGTTTGAGGGTCACGTAACTGTAACGGTCAGTCCAACCAGACCAACGCGGCGACGGGCTCCGCCCCCACCCCAACAGCAGCCGCCATCTCGCATCGAATCTCCGAGGCCAACTAGGATAGCACCAGAGCCACCAGGATATGGTCAGTATAACATTTTATCATTAACATTTCCCTTTGTAATTTTCGATTCTTTAGAGCAGTGTTTCTTAACCTGACCCCTGTGGTCCGTGGACCTCTGGGGGTTGGTGAGTGTGTGTATGGGGGACGGCTGTCTTATCTATGGACATTTGAATTAATTTACAAATGCCAGCAATCTGACCGGGACTGACTGAGTGAAGTGAGTAAAACCACCCGGGGGCGTCCTTGAAATTGTGCTTGATTTTCTAGGGGTCAGTGGACTGAAAAATGTTAAGAAACACTGCTTTAGATTATTTACAGTTTAAAAAAATTGGTTTTTAAGTAACCTTTATAAGTGCAAAATCTTTGTGTATGAGTATAATATATAAGTATAATATTTCAGGAATAGTTGCAAGTGTAAAATTATTGAATAAAATAACATATTCAAATTTCTCAAAGTCCATTACATGAATTATAACTATTAGTTTTTTCACAAATAACAGTAATATGATATGCCATAAGAAGAAATTTCTTAAAACATTATTTTAAAGTGTATATTTTAGAATACAAGACAACCATGAATGTGATCTTGATACTTATTAAATAGAAACACATCTAGAAACTATAGTGGACAAATGCACTAGATTTACTTCACAATAGACACACTAATCCTAAGGGCTTTGCCATCACAATCTGAACTACTATGTCAACAAATTATTGTAATATTGTCATGCTAGGTCCATTATGTGGTAGGCAGGCAACAGCAAGTGTCAAATATATTTCCTATCTTTCCTCTATTTATACATACACAAACTAATTTTGAATTTTCATACAAATATAAGAATTCAGCCTCTCACTCCAACACTCATACAAATATAAATATGTGAACGATGTAAATATGTAGCATGTGAGATACCACACTGACACTAAGACAGTTCACACATATACAGTAAAACCAAAATATTAAATTTGTAATGAACTTTTACAGATTCTTATTATTATCAATCAATGAAAACCAAGTGACATAATGCCATATGGGTTTTGCATCAATATTATTGTCTACCCATTTATCATTGTACTGTGAAACATTTCATTATTTTATCATTTTATTATTTTAACTTTTGATATTTTTTATATAATTTTACTAAATGAATATATTATGTATCACTTTGACTACACTATTGTATGGGAATACTTGTATTGATGTATGTAGTTTAAGTTTAAATTATAATAATAAATGGGTTTGCTTTCAGAATGTGAAAGATTACATTCATTCTCTATCTGTCACATTAGCATATTGAAAAGCAAGAAACAACCATAACTTATCACATTAATATATTGAGAGGCAAAATTATAAGCATAATTTAAAATATTAGCAATAGAAAATTATAGGAAAAAATCTATATATACTTGAAATCAGCTAAAAAAAATTTGTTGATTATTTGACTCTCTGCAGAGACAAATACATGTATATAATAGCAAATAAGACTCAGATTCAAAAAGAGATTTCATAATTTGTTGACATTGAAATCAGTTGGAAAGTGTGTTACAATAAGATCTTGATAATGCTGTGCATATTAATTAGTCTTAGGTTTGTTACACACCAAAGTACTTACAAAATTCATTCACCATCACCACCTATTTAATTAAAATTGTGGCAATAGTATTCAACAGTTCCTATAGGTCAGACCATATAGGCCATATTCATGCTTCTGACAATACTTATTACACAAACTGTGATGTAATATGAATCATTCAGAACTTCATTTTGAATATAAAATGAAGCGAATGTAATGAGACTTTCAAATAAATGCACGGAAAAACCACCTATGTTGAAGAGCCTTATTAGAATTCTCCACAAACACTATTGTAATTCTATTACGCTAATACCGTAT
>DWMF01001346.1:0-11679 GCA_018244815.1 Parelbella polyzona | reverse complement strand
AATATATTCAAGTTTATTGCGAATGAGGCGTTCCAAGAAGTGCCTAAATGTTTAATAATATTTGAATGAAAGGCAGAATATAAGCGGCGTAACGGATCGTTGATAATTAATTAGTATAAATACTCAAAGTTTTGCTGTTTAAGTTTCGTTGCGATACCTTTCCGAATTGTTTGAATTTAACTTCTTATTATACAAAGTAATTATTTAACACTAACCTGATTTCATTCTTAAAGGGGCAGCATCTCCAGAAGGCCTTCATTTGGGATACTTGGTTCAGGCAGCGTAGAAGGTGCTCCAACCTGCAAGGTGGCTATATTGTACATATGTTTACGACAGGTTTCTTGCGAGGTAGACAGAGAGCATCCGGTGCCAAATATCTTTATAGTAATTCTACACAGTATTATTAAAATAAAATTGCTACTAAATAAAATAGGAGGTAAATTGGAAACATTAAAGTAACGTGTTTGTTTGTAACCGTGTTTCATATTGAAAGCACTTTTTGTTTCTGCGGTTTTCATATGCTTTACGCTCTGTCAAAGGCAATGTGAACTGAATTACTGTATGTCCTGAATGATAAATTAATTACATTTCGCCAACATCGCAATAAAATTCATGTTGATGATAATATTTATATACGTACATTATTATTAATGTCGTGTATCACTGACTGACAAAGTCACACAAATTTTAGAAATAGGTACAGTAAACGTAATACATAAAACGTAAATTCATAGAGTTAGGAAAAGTGTTAAGAGAGTTCTTAGAAATGGCTCAGCCTGATAACGAACGCGTCGCTCGGTTCTCGGAAGTGTACGAATGGAACTGGATAACTTATTCTATTGTTTGTTTTTAACTTCGCTAGTAGAAAGAAAGACGAGCAATATTATATGCAGGGGAAATTGCGCGGACTACGTTTGTGCAGAAGTGACAACATGGAGTTATGTATACATATATAAATATATAACTACGTGTGTGTATCTCAGTGAAACCTTTATAACGTTATTAGTATGTAAATTGAGTCGCATAAAATTATACTCATAGGTTACACACATAATATCTAGCCTTTGACGGAAAAATATTATTTTAGGCAAAATCAACGTTGAAGCCGCCTTACTGTTATTACAGGGAACAACAACGCGTAATGTGATTTTTATACGCTTTATTGTATATTTCTAACAGTCTTGGGAGGAGACAACACATTTTTTTTAAATAATATGGTTGTATTACTGGTAACCAACGAACTTACGATTCCCTAGAACTGCATATGCTAACGTAGATTAATTCAATTATGTATAAAAATCCAGTATTACTGCATCTATCTGACAATGAAATTCCGTAACAGTCAATACACGATGTGGCACGTACTTGTTGAGACTGAGGTGGTGGAGGACAGGGTACAGGTCTCTGTGCACCCGGAGCTGCTGGAGCGCGCGGTCCACGAAGTCGCTGAAGCAGTCGGCGAGCCAGCGCTGCTCGTCGCGCGACACGCCCGCGCCGCTGTCCAGGCTGCTGCTGCTCGCGGAGCCCTCGCTCGCGCACCATGCCTTCTCCAGCTCAGACAGCAACTTGTACATGTACCTAATTGGGTATTATAAATTGTTTACAAACACATATCATTAATGGAATTTGTACATGTAACCGATGGGATATTTTAACTCGTTTGTAAACACACATCATTAATTTAATAGGAACACCTGTGAAATACTTCCTAAGGGAAACCTTTGCGAATTTTACGAGAGTTAATAGCAAAAGTTAACAATAATTACTGACCGCGGCACGAATTATCATATTTAGTACGCATTCGAATTTTAAATTACGTTAGTATTTTATATATAAGTTTTTCTTTAGAACATGCTTAATTGTGTGTTTAGTCATTATTAGCGAGATATTATATGCTTCTTTAGAATTATTCGCATTATATCTTGATATGTGGCACTGAATCAAAGCAAATTTAATGGAAACAAAACCGTTGTGTATTCGATCAGTTCAGTCCTCGCTGGAACTCACATGAGAACAGTGAAGGAAGGTAAACTGAGAATGTTGTTGCTACTTACTTGGGATCGAGTGGAGCATCGCCGTTCAGCCTGCAGGCGGCTGCGAAGCGAGCAATGGCGGCTTGCAGGCTGCTCATGTCGCCTTGGACAGCGTGCTGGTGGAGCAGCGTTTGCGCGGCTCCACATAGTTCACCTTCCCAGGCGCCTGCACTGTCCGCCTCGTCCGCGCTAGCTGCAGACGCCGCCGTCTCCACTTCGTGCGCCAGAAGTACTCCGAAGAGACGTTCATGTTGGCGCACCTGGCGGGAATAGATAAATATTTAAAGAGGGTGTACTGGTTCTTACATTCAACAATATATGGTTAACTAATAAAACGCAAATTAAGATACTTTAATACGTATTAGATATTTGGCATTCAGTGCTCGCCGCGTACCCCGTGGATAGACCAAGCGTGATGGTATAGTAAGATACTGTAAGATACTTTAAGTGCCTAAGTATTGCGGCGGGGCCAATCGGATTAAATTACATTGACATATATTTTCTTGCTCACGAAAGATGGTAAAAATATAAAGTGGGCGTCTTCACGCTCGGCTGGTAAGAGCAGGCGAAATATAGATTACTTGATATAAAAGTGTCAACTTGAAATGAAGAATAATCAAAAAGCTTGTCGTGTCAAAAAGGTAATGTACTTAGAGGGCCTCGTTATGTAAACGATGTTAAATTATTTACCTAAAAAGTGGCGCGGACGAAATACGAGTAAGTCTCTCAAGTAAATAATAAAATAGCGAAGTGAAAATTTTCATTTTTCGGTAAATACGCTGTCTCTAAATAAATGATACAATTAGGTAGAATCGTTGCTCTAGGCTTCCTTTTTACTATATTCGATTTTTAAAGACGAAATTCTATTCTTTTTTACTCTTCTCTTCTTCTTTTCTTAAGGAAAAATTTAAATACCTCCGCAATGTACATAATAGAGTTCTTCGTTCGTCTTCTGACCTCAAAGCTGCTGTTCTGCCGCATTGTAACGGTTTCCTTCCCAAGTTCTTGACATTCTTCATTTTGAACCGATTAGAGAACATCCCAATGATGTTTGTTTTAAAAATGTACATTTTTTAAAATCAACCTGACGTAAGCTGCAGATAATGCTACTAGGAAATAACTCTGTACTCTATAAAGAAGAGTTTCGTTGGAATTCATTCACTTGCATAATTGTGTTTATATTCACTGTTCACTTGCATAATTGTGCCATATACATACATGTATTCTATGTATGCATATACACATGCACTGAGCCTTACATAGATAACAAAGATAATATTTACTACTCAGTGCTTTGTGCCTACCCCATTAGGGATTTGGCGTGAATATACACTAATAATAAAAACCTTACGGTACGCGTGTATGGGCTTAACCAGAGACAATTACTGACAGCTGAGCAGTCGCTAAACATATGTACGAGCACATACCACCGTACCCCAGTCGCTGACGCGGGGATTGGGAATTAATTACATTTTGAAGCCTTAATCTTTGTAATTAATTGCGGATATGTTCTCAACGCAATGAGTATTCGAAACCAATCATGTAATACGCGATATATTGAGCAGAGTGAGCACAATTACAATGTACCTACTAGAAATATTCCCTACGTTTGCACTGAAAGGGTTGGCAGAGAAGTATGCTACTCTCACTTTTCACCATTTATGTTATACGTCTAATGAAATAGAAGGTGAGACTATTGACATACACCGGACACCAGTCCGGCTAGTACTGGGAATACATGTTAGCAGATCCCAACAATACACTGTCCAATACGTCGATCGAACCGATAACGTCTCGCTCACCAGTCGCCCTTACAACCACTATACCAACAAAACAGTCGAATTATTTCACATACGAATACGTATACGCAATTGGTTATGACCTGATTGATGTATGTCGGCGAGTGGTTTATCGCAGTTGTTAAAAGTGTAATAAAGAGTTCGATTCATCACCTACGTAGCCATACATAGCACGGAGATTAACGGCTCGTTGTGAAAAGCTAATAAAAGTGTTATGTAGCGCGCAATAGCTCAGTAGATTAGTGATAACAGGCTGATATGCCATAACGTCGCCGTTATAGCTGTAACATCGATCGATCACTTTTTATTACAGAGGCTTCGTTTGCTTAAGGGTTTCGATATAGCCGCTTCGATAAAATAACAAGCTAAAGGTAAGAAGTTCATTTCTATTGTAGCTGCGGTGTTTCAATCAGAAAACCGACATCGAACGTTCTGGAAAATTCCATTAAAATTCGCCTTGACGTCGCTAAGGCAGTGTTATTTTGTTAAGGGACATTGATCCCGGGAAATCGTAGCTCGGTTTCTCAGTTCATTAACAGAGGAGTGGCTGAAGTAAAGTGGAAGAATTCATCGGTGATACAAAATTAAATTTCACGGTGAAGAATTTCACAAATGAGCCAGCAAACGTCACAAGTGGTTGATACTGTTTGTAGATATTTGTATATAACAAAATAGTTATATACCATTAATTAGTTATAGGAAAGTAAAATAGGACAGTATTCCATATTAGTGTAAGTAATATAAGTGAATGAGTGCGGACAGTATTAGTCAATACCCCTTCTATTCAAAGTTGGCAACAAAAGCAACAATACAGTTGGTAACAAAAACCACAATATTATTGGTAACAGACATAACAATAAAAATATTACATCAATAGAGTAAAAACTGGACACAACATACATTATATGGCCGTTTTATTGCAAACTAGATAGCGTCTGTTCTATGGGAACCATACAGCTGATAATCTATGTATCTACATTATTTTCACAATATCTACGTAGGTACTTGTAGAATAATTTAGCACATAGAAATCGAACAAACTGTTACATGGAACAACTTGTTAGATAAACGAGATAGTACAGTACAGACAAAAGTTAAATAATCATGATTATGATAAAATTAGAAGACGATTTAATAAACCCAAGCTCAGCAGTAAGACGTAAGAAACAATTCGGTTAATGCACTGCAACTTCTTATTTGTCAAACTTCATTACGTCTACCGTTACAGGACAGAAAATATAACCTTACACGATAGAAAATACAATAAGGCAAAATATTGTTATATTTGTAGGTTATCACAATGTACCCATATGGTGAAATTTTTGTAAATTGACTCAACTGCCAAGAAAATACGACCGGGCTGTCAGGTATGCCCCTGAACTTCTGAATTTTAAGATGATAGCTACTAATATATTTTAGAAAAATTAGGAACTGTACTCCGTAACAAATCCGTAACAAAAAATTTTCATAACAATTGCTTCACATAACTATGTGCAGCGGTGTCACAGCCCCGGGCGATCCGTGTACATGTTCCGCCGCGTGCCAATTAAATACCAAATCGATACAAACTATGATTGGAATCGTTTACTTGCAAAATGGCTGTAAAATTTCCATTTTGTGTAAAATTAATCAGCGCACGTTTCCTATGTTCGAGGCTAAACATAGTAAAAATCAAAATATATACTCGTACTAGTATTACACAAAATGGTTTTCTATTTATTTTAAAACTTAAACGAATAAATTTTATATATTAACAGACACTTGTTGTCCTTTTAAGAAATATTGTTATTTTGTCACAATATCATAAACAATGATAAAATATTTATCGAAATTTAAACTTGAATTACATACATATATTTGAAACTGGAAAATTTCCTCAACAAATAACGTTATTGGAAATGGGTACTTGTTACCTAACGGGGTCTCCAACCTTTCGTAATCGCCCTTTTGATATTCATTACATTGGGTTGCAATTATATTGAGAAAGTTTTAATCTCATGTAAAATGGGATCAGTTGTATAACCTTTCATTTGGTTGAGCTTTTTATTTATGACCAGGAAAGCAAGAATATGATTCCAACGGTTGTTTAGTTATTCAAGCGGCAAATCCCCCGCTATTAATCAACTCTTAAGTGCGGAACCCAAATTGGTGATCACTGGCTAATTTTTGTAATGTTTCCCGTGGCTTAGAAGACATATGAAGCAGGCGGCACTCGTTATTATATTGAGTAAACGTTAAACAATGTCAAGATGGAATTGGATGAGAGGATTAGCAGTATTCAATTTTTTGTTTCTTCCACTGTACATTGTAAACCAGACCGCTACTGCCAAACTGAATAATTATTTTCGCTGGTCATTCTCATCCATCATGCCTTCCAACAGTAGATTAAAGAAAGTCCTAGCACACATTTCAGCATGAGGTATTTGGGAAAGGCGCTCTTCCCATCCACTGGAGGGTTGGCGCAACATGTTCCACGAGGATACGCGTTCCAACGACAAAGTTAGAGATGTGTACTTAGAAAACGTTCGACCAATTTTTTTGCGACCGGATAAAATATTTGAAAATCTTCGTCCAGTTATTTATATGTGCTCTAACTACGTAGGTATGTACATAAAAAATATAAACGAAGTAAAATCGGACTGACTTTTAAAGTTGTTCATGAAATGAGCCGTTACCTTGGTTTGCATATCTCAACAAACTTAATTCTAATTTGTTTACGGTTTCGTGAAATTTCACAGTGGTTGTATATAATCATGCTCCTATAAGATTTTAAAATTACTGGCCAAATATTCATCATCATTATTATCAGTCTATCTCAGTCCACTGCTGGACATAGGCCTCCCCCAATGAGCGCTATCGCGTCTTGTCCTGGACAAATATTCAGTATTACTGAAAACATTTAACCTTTAATCAGTAAGAAAGGAAATATCGAGCGGATTCAGAAAAAATGAATATAAATCAACCGAGCTTTATAGGTCCTTCGAAATTTAAAAAGAAAGCTAACTTCGGAAATGATTAAGCTACGCAGGTTGTCGTAATTTTACTTTTATAAGGGTGGGGGATATTATATCTGTGGGTAAATGATTTATGAGCAGTGCAAAGAGTATTACATTCCTGATGAATACACGGGTTTTTGCTGAACAAAAATTTTGACGTGGAGACGTTGATAAAATCTGCCCACGTAGTTGTGTTAATCTATTTATTTAGTAGATACAAAAAGAGAAGTGTCGTGAAGATCACAATAATAGATGTACCGTTGACTTCTCGCAAAAATTATATAATTAAGCTACTCGTACATGTGGACATCGTTGACGTGATCCGTCTTCAGGTGTATAAGTATGTAAGTCAATAAGCAAATATGCTATTGATAAAACACAATATACTTTATTAGGTAACCAAATATTAGAACAATAATATTAGGACAATATACATAGATGGAACATGAAACTTAATATAACGTTCATAATCTTGAATTCAGATATAATTAAATAATATGCCCTATTTAAAATATTATTTGGGAAAAAGAAATTGTTAATAGAAAAAAAAATATTTTTAAAAAGGTACTGGTTACAAAATATTTTACAAATTATCAACGTGCAAAATGTCCACATCGCTGTGAGAATATAGGATTATATTTTTGCATTAACCTATTAAGAGAGGCATACGATTATTTGAGTAGGTTCGTGTTATAAATAATAAATACATCACTAATAGGCAGTATGTATGGCAGAATGGCGATAGGCTAACCACCTATTCCAAGGGACTTAAACGTAACTGGTAAAACGTGGCAGTGTACAACACTCCTCTACCTACCCCTTCGGGGATTATAGGCATGATGTTACGTTATCACTAATAGACTTTTAAAACGTGCATCGGGGTTATTTTATATTGATGAGATAGTAACACTGATGATACCGGTATACTATGAAAAATTACGGAATCGAGTGAATTCAAATAGAAAACTTAGGAGCAGTGTTGAATATATTTATAATATATTATATGGAATATGCAGGAAAACCGTATAGTTCAGCTTCCTAGCTAATATCAATGATCAGTAAACAGTGAGTGTTCGTTGCTATGGCCTCAGGAAGCGTATTAAATCAATAAAATCTCTTTTCATATTGAAGATATAGTATAACAAAAACGACATAACAAAACTTAAATTAAATTATCTAAATATGAACATCGATTATATTATCCCTACAGTATTTAAAATGGTAATGTGGAAATTTCAACTTAATTGAAATTTCTAGAAATTACAAGGAAAAAAAAATTCTTACTTCAAAAAATCTATTAAGTTATTTCAGTAAGACTGCGCCGACAGTCACTTTACGTTCTTACAGAGGAACATTGCCATGTACAATCTGACAGTATTGCTGACTGGCTGCTGACACTGAAACTGTGGCTCAGACGTTCACTGATGTTACGGTTCAATGAGGGCGTTTTTCACAGACATACTGCACGTGTTGCAAAAATCTAAATTAATCTTATTTCTAATATACGTATAGAGAAAACGAAGTTTTAATTGTTTGTCAATAGCTTGAAAGTTATCAAAGGCATCGGTAATAGACTGACCATTCGACGACAAATCTTTTGTCCATGGTTTATGATAACTTACTTATTTTTTGAATTCCATATTATCTTTCAAACTTTTTGGCTGATTTACTTTCATAGGGATTTTCTCAATGATTATTTTTTCTTATAAATAAAATAGCGGTGCTTTTTTCATTCATGGGTTTTTTATATAGTTATTATCTATACTACTCTATAAATAAAGAGTGTAGGTATGTAAGAATCTGTTTCTAAATATTAATCCACTCAAGAAATCAAAGTGTTTAATTATTTACAAAAATGTTCAAGATTTAAAATCTGAGACGGTGTAAAAGTCTCAGATTAAGCTTTATGAATTCATAGAATAATTTAATTTTTATAACAGAATATTATAAAATTTCCAATTACGCCCAGCGAAGCGCAGCGCCCAGGTAAGTGCTAGTTTTTAATAAATTTGTAGAAATGAAATCCGAGTACCCACACTGTTATTTCTTTATTACTTTATAGGATTATTTTTTAAATTTGAAAATGGAACGTAAAATGTTATTATTATTACAATGAATTATTATAAAAAATATCATAGACATTGTAAACGTGCTTGGCTTTAGTTTTTAATGTTTGATTCAATTAGAAAGTTGATTCTACCCGTCTTTTGTTGATTCCTAAACAAACTTGTAATGTAGGTACACCTAATTATGAGGAGGTAAGAAAACATCTGTCATATTCTGTACGAACAATTCCATTACATTAATAAATCCCTTAACATAACATCTCGTATACTTTTAACATAACAGCTTGTGTTTTCCCTAAGGGGTGGGCGCAGAAGTGTAGCACATTTCCATGTCTTGCCAGTTATATTATACCTATGTCCCAACATGGAACTGTTGATGAGTCTATTGCTATACATCGGCACAAATCCATACTCCGGCTAGCACTAGGAATTACAGGTTAGATTATAGTTATATTTAAAGATATTGTTATTGTGATAGGGTATTTTTATCGATTCTCTGTATTTATGAATTAGAACATTCACTTTAAATATTATACCACAGTAATATCATTTCGCATATATCAGATCGCAGTAATATTCATAAGTGAAACGGAATACAACTGTCAGCGGCGCAATGCCACAGTGCAGGTAGCACAGTAAACTAACTGACACTACTGACAGCTATATAATGGCTCTCGATTCTCGATGAGAACACTTCGACAGCTCATAACAAGAGGCAACGTTAATGAATAATCGTTTAGATTAAACTTGAAATCCGATTGCTTCGTACCGCTTTATTAGCTATTTTATTATTTTAATTCCGATGTTCATTATACATTTATACTAAAACGATAACATTAACGATTGGTATGTTCTTTTTTCATACTACAACTATCAATGATTGATAACATATACGAGTAGATCCATCAGTTGACTCATACCTGCCGATAATAAAATATTTTAATCAATCATTTGCAATTAGGGGTTATCCATGAATTACGTCACATGTTAAAGGGAGGGAGGGGGTCAACGAAGAGTGTCATTGTGTGACAAGTGGGAGGTGCTGCTAGAACTACTTACGTTTTAATGAATAATAACTTCTAGGTGTAAAATTGCAAAATATATGATACCACATTAGGCAGGAGAGGGGGGGGGGGAATGGAAAAATCATAAAATTAGTATGACGTAATTTATGTATGGCCCCTTATTACCTAATAAAAAATATTAAAGCATAAAGTTTTCATTTGTGAGACGAGTAAGTGACACGAAAACAGATTAAACATTGTTATATTATGAAGTTGAATTTAAAATTTATAATCCCAAAGGTGTTGCCTATACGGGTAACTTGTTTCAACTTCGTTAAAAGGTTCACTAATCGCTCGACGTGTTGCAGTACACTATTTTGTATGTAAACAAGGTTTCTTAACACTAAAACGTATGCCTACTGACTTATAACGTCGAAAATGACTTACAGATCGTCTATCGCTACACACGTGGTAAAGTTGTCTACATTTGTTATGGGGTTTTACGTTGCAGGCCTATACATGTCTCTATGATGGATACCTTGTAGCATATACATATATAGTAGTAATGTGATTATAAGTGAACAATAGCCCAAGAATAATAAAATGGCAATTGACGCAAGAGTGCTAAAATATGTAAAAATCTGAAATCATCTGAATCTGATATCTTCGAAACCGATGTGCATCTGTGAAGGGAGTAATAATTGTAGAACACAGACGTCAAGTATGTAAATACTATATTGGGCATGTGGTACCCCTTGTTTAGTACCTAACGAGTTTGGCCTAACAATATAATACTCGTAATAATAACATTGAACGAAAAGGTTACCTACATTCGAAACAGTTCTATCGATGTTTCATGTTATTTGAAGCCCTTATTTGCAAGGCGCTGGCTGCGAACATCTATTTGAATAACTATTGAGGGGGAACGTGCCGTTGCGCGTAATTGGATGCTTAGTTACGGAGATGAAGGGATAAGATGTAGCACTGCTGTATCCAACAGCCGAGTGAATGTTAAATGAAACTTCTGTTCTTGTATTTTTCATATTGCTATTTATAAGTGCTTGTTACGTCGATGTTTTCTCAAAGCGACTGATGTCTGACCTTTCCCTGTAAATTAGTCGTCTATAAATACATACACCCACACATCTACCCACACCCACACACATTTACCTTAACGTAATAAAAATGTAACTAACTTATTACGTAATAATAAATATATATTGAAAAGAGGTTATCTAAATTAAAAAGAGATCACGTAATAAGGAGGTAAGAAAAACCGGCTAAACCATCATTCAATTTATACTAACTT
This sequence comes from Parelbella polyzona, assembly GCA_018244815.1. Taxonomy (NCBI): domain Eukaryota; kingdom Metazoa; phylum Arthropoda; class Insecta; order Lepidoptera; family Hesperiidae; genus Parelbella; species Parelbella polyzona. The sequence goes on along the minus strand of DWMF01001346.1, from coordinate 472 downwards.
ATATCAATCACCACTATTGTGACCTCGCATTAGAAATAAAACCTTACGTAGTATGTGGTCAGTGAATGCTACAAAGTGGTTTGAAGACCTAAAGGAAAGAGCTGGATGCAGTTTGATTCAAAAGACCCAGAACTGGAAGGGGGCTTTGATCATGGGAGGTCTATATCCACGAGTGGCCTTGTAAACGCTGAAGCATAAGTACTGTGAGAGTGAAGTAAATCATTATTATTATTGTGACATGAAAGTGTGTGTCAGGAGTGTCACCTGCTGCCAGTTGTCGTCGTCGCTGCGGCCGGCCTCGCGCGCCGACAGCCACAGGCGCAGCCGGATGCGGCCTTGCACTGACGAGCGCTGCGAGCGCGCATCCAGTTTGTACCAGCTCTCCACGCCCGTCGACGGGATCTCCCGCAGCGGTATGTTCACACAACCTGCACCAACAGCATTCTATAACTTGCAGAAGTTAACTATGCAC
>DWMF01001345.1:0-11681 GCA_018244815.1 Parelbella polyzona | reverse complement strand
CGAACATAACATTAGAAAATACTTGTACATTCCTATTGATTCAGACAATATGATACATCGCTACGTCATTCATTTCCTTGACAAAATATTAGTTAAAATAGTTTTATAAGTTTGGCTTCTTAAACATGTTGAACATAATTATCATCATCAACTTTTTCAACATTCCACTTTTAAGCAATCTTCTCTCGGTATGAGACAAGGTAAGCCCATAATATGAATTAATTATTTCAGATTCAAATTACCGTTTTTAAATTAGCTAATTAATTAATTAATTAAAAAAAAGAAATAAATAAAAAGATTCGAATTTTCATAAATTAATATTAAATGTGCCACAAGTTTTAATTGTAACCTAAAATTTCGTCGAATCCAATCGTAATTTAGATTTAATCCTTTCATGTCCTCCAGACGGCAGCAAACGAATATGAGAAAAAAATATGTCAGTTTTCATCCTGAGTTTCGCAACACAAAAGATTTTGTTTATTGCCATGAAGGAAGATATAAAACAGCAACGAGCACTCAATGATAAAACGCTAATTTATATAATATTGATGAATAGGAGATAACAATACCGTGATCGTGAAATGGCGATCACAATAACAATAAGACGCATAACTGAGATCAAAATTCAAATTTCTTTTCATTGAAACGTATGCGCAAAATGGATGAACGATGTTTTGTGAACGCGTTATATACCGCGATTTTATAATCTTGATCGTGTCGTGATCATCAGCTTATACCAGTCAATAGTTGGGTTAACAAATTGAGCTATTATGTCCTGTCTCGTTTTTCGCACCTAGCTTCTCCTTAGTTCTAGTGTTACGTGTCACGATGTTCTTATACAAACTGTTTTATCAGATTTAAGTTTATTGTACGCTATTTACTATTGATTCTTTAAATTATTGTTTCCATTTGTTCATTAAATAATTTCGACAGTTTTGTTTTTCTAGTAATGTCTAAGAACATACTGACACACAAAATATTTCAGATAAGCCCATGAAGTAAGTATTATTAATTGTCATTTTTGTCTCTGCTAATTAATTGTTATAGAAATATTTCAATATGATTTTTATTCTTGTGAACATGGTTCTTTAATTTAATGTTTAAAGTATGTTCTCATTTTATCTCATCATTATACATTTAGGTTGGGTTTTTTATTTGCGATTCCTAGTAGTAGCATAAGTCTAGATTTTTGCCTAGTGTATGGCAATTGGTACACCCCTTATTCTGTAGTGGTATGCGTAACATAACTGAGTGTACCACACTCCTCTGTGTATCTCTAGGGTGAAATACAGGCGTGATGTTAGGTTAAGTGTATTATAAGGTGTTTCACAAGGAAATTATGAATAATATAATGGCAGTATTTCGTAATCGTGACCAAATCGTAACCTCTAAAACTCGCGTAACGTCTCGGCAATTTTTGATATTAAAATCTTCAATAATACCTAATGGATGTCTCCGAGATCGGCCGAAGTGCTCATATTGAGTGCACCCTTCACAATTCATTTTTTTTAATACCACCCTTTGTATTCAAGTCTTTTGTCTCATTTGAGTGTTTGATGCGCCCCCCCTCCGCTTTGTAGTGTCATAATTACGTAATTTTTCAGAAGGAAATTGATATTGAAATGTCTTGGTTTAATGGTTTTTGCATTTGTTTTCTTCTTGTGAGATGTTGTCATTCATTGTATTATCTGAATGTTATTCTATTACCCGAATTTGTTTCTCTCTTTAGTGCTATTGATCAATTTGCTTATTATTTATTTGTTTTTTCTGTCTTGGCATTGTCACCTTTGGAGATTTTGTAAATCGAAAAAGTATTATGTCAATTTAGGCTTAAAATGCATTCGGACGTTTTATGGGACTTGGACATTATGGAAAAGGTTAATTATAATATACTAGGTGGCTTTATTACCATTTCTCCAACATATTTAAACTTATCAATTTAATTTATAAATACTGTTTGATTGATAGTTAGTCCGATATTCACTAACATTTTTATTTGTTACATATTTCTAGAATCAAAAGTTGAAAGATTCCCAAAAGCAAATTCTTATTGGAATCATCTTGGAACTTCTAATCATATTATAATATAACTCGATAAAAAACTCATTTGATACCCAAGACTCGATACTCACTGACATTAATCTCTATAAACGGACCCATAAAAGATGCCATGCCTCTTATAGGAAGGAAACCACATACATCACTATTCATTACGACACCATAAACAATGGGGAACCATTATTAGAAAATAAAGAACCACTTTATTGGTAACGCCAAGCCGAATCCAATATGGCGGTCGTAAACAAATTATTCGTAAAAACCAGTACTTTGTCGTCTACCCTCGAATGCGGCTATAAAAATATACGCCAAAACATCCCTACACGCCAAAAATGTCCGACCGTAATAAAGAAACGCGATAAACTGGGCAAAAAAATGGTCGACATGAATTCATTGGTATGACATTTGGGGTTTCGCCGAATGGTCACGGTTATAGCTCAGAAATTTTCCTCTAGACATATTTCCTGCTTATAGTTTTATGGCATCGGCCCCTATCTTTTATTGGTGGTCCGGAATCTTGTCAATCCTATTACGGCCGGTCGTTTTTATCCACCAAGCGCTTTTTAGGGTTATCACAAATATTGAATAGACGATCGCGATACAACGAAGTTGAAATTGGAATTGAAGTCTTATACATCTTATAGGACTTCAATGCCATTGAAGTCTTATAAGATGGAAATGGAAGACAAATTGAAAATTCTGTCTGTAGCCCAACTACGCTTAAAGTGCTGTAAGGCAGCACGCTCGTATTCCTATGATTAAAATGATGACGTGCAATATGCACAAACCTAAAACCATCTAACTGAGTGAAACGGAATGAAAATAAGTTTTTTTGTGGTTTTCATAGCACCTTACAGTGATCTTAACATGAACACGGTAAGCATTGAGTCTACTACTTTCAACACAGTAATCAGAGCTTGTGACCTCCAGATCCTAAAGCCAGTTATAAAAGTCAAGGTTATCACAAGACTGCCTCGCCGGTCGAGTGGATGGAAGGTCCTGGGTTCAAGTCTCGGTTAGAATTTCTAGTAGTGACTCGGAGTCTATATATGTGGCCGGTGTATGGCAATAAGCTCACCACCTATTCCATGGGACTTACACGTAACTGGTGAAAGATGGGAGTGTACTAACTCCTCTGCCTACCCATTCGGGGATTATAGGCGCGTTACGTTCTTTTTTTTGGGTTATCACCATTCGCTAATAAATATACAATTTATATAATTTTTGATGTATATCTTTGTGTTACTCATGCGGATAATTCTTGATTAAATAGGAATATAATTCATATAAAGAATATAAGACTGCATTCCAATTTCTTACCAAGAATACTTACTCCCTTGAGTTCATAAGAACTGAATGCAGACTTTGGATAAGAAGAACGAAACTTATATTAAATGGAGATAGGCGTGTTCGTGGACATACAGGCGTACACAAACGTGAAATCCCCGATTTATCCGCTCGTTTCTATGCGCGGGGCAGTTAGACCGACCGATATGTTTTGTCGCTCCGCTGCCGTGGTCACGGAGAGCTCCGGACACGCGGTCCAAAGAGCCACGAATGATCTTGCAGGTGAGGGTTATTGTACTTTAAAGCTATTTTTGGATATAAATATTTTTAATGTAAGATTAAAAGAAATAAAAGTGAGAATGTTAGAATAATAGAAGATGTAGTAGAGAGCTCTTTTTTTCAAATCTATAATTCTGTCTTTACTGCATTGATGTTATTGATCCTTAGACAAAGATATCATTAATATATTCAGATATTTGAGGGAAATTTATCTCCAATGAAAATTTGATGCCAGTATCTTTACAAGCTCTTTAAATTTTACTTTAAAGTGTCAGAAAAATTATATTGATTTTATGTACATTATCGACGACCATTCACAATTTTGTTTATTGGCAAATAAATTTACAACTAAAAAAAAAGTTCAATATGACAGTATAAAAATCAAAGTCAGCCAAATAAGCCATCAGAAATAAAATATATCAACTCTCATTGCATTGACAAGAAAGTACCTACCCTAAGTTATAACACACAGTGAAGCAACCATTATCTAAGTCATAATTGTGTACACATAAAAAAAATACCGTAACTGATAATTATACCGCATCCGAACTAGAATGTACTTTGTTGCGGTACAACGGGCATGCGGTTCCCCGAAATTTAGATGTCACAAGTGCGACGCTTTCTGCTAATGTGCGCCATACGCAATAGTTGTTTGTTACTGACTGCATGCGGTGGACAAGATTGAAGATAGCGCACGAATGTACGGTCTTCCATGCCTCTGTGCTGGCTAATGCTCGTAGTGTTTAAATCTTCGCCATTGGATCTGAAATGTACCTGATTGTTATGCCCCGATTAAAGCTTTGGTGTTTCGTACCATTTTGATTTGTTTTTAATATCTATCTGTTTTGTGATTTCAAGTAAATTGTTTCCGTCATGTGGATGAGATGCTGCTGAATGTAATTTTGGCGATTATGTCTCGATATTTTGTTATAAAGCAATGTTTGTGTAACGACTTTTTTGATTATGTCTTAATTCAGTTTAAATCCTAACCTTAGGATCGTTATATGTCTTTATTTATTTTAAAATTTGTTATTGACACCTTATATGAATCTATCTCAAACCTTAGCTTATTAGTATTTAAGTTTGGAAAAAATCGCATGACGTAGGTATATCACGAACGGGTGAAAAATTTTCTGCGTTTCATTCAGTCGAAGTTTCGAGATTTCCTGGCAGTCGTTGTCCCAATTGATGCATCACCGTTTGGTTTTCAGTTGTATAAATCCTCTTGTTTTAATTGGTCAACAGACCGTGGAGATTTGTATCCAGTGGAGAAAGCTAATGAATTTTCTAGTCTTTATCAGGTAAGGATAACGATATGCCAGTTACATGATTTTAGGGTAGTTTGCTGCCTGTCTCCGCTAGAGAAGATTGAAGATAACGCTAAATATTATGTATGGTATTCTCCAGCCCCATCCAGCACATAGCCTTAATCTTTAAATCTCTGCAGTGGAATTAGAAATTCAGGATGTAATTGGATTCCAAATTTATTGCTCTGGAAATTTCTAGTTCTATCTCCTTAAATGATATTATTTTATGTAACCCATTTGCATGCATATAACTATAAAATTAGATAACTGATCAAATTACTGAAAAATGCAAATTTATATTTTTTAATTTTCTTTTAATTAATACCAAAATTAGAATGTAATTAGATTAACCTCTCAATTACTTCAGCTATTTACCAATTTAATAGTCAGTTGGAGTACTTTTCGTAAAAATGGTTAAATTTTAATTTTGTTAAATCATCTTAAACTTTACAACCTGTTGGGCTAACGAAGTCTACTTAGTTACATTATGTTAAAACTATCTTTGATATTGGTAAACAGATAAATTCTAAAAAGGGACATTTGTTAACAACAAAGCTATAAAGCTTCTGTTAGCTATATAGCTTCTGTATATACAGAGAAAATGAAAACCATACAGATTCAGAAGATGGAAAATTTACATTCGTGTACAACCCGGTAGAAAACACACCTAACGATACAAACAAACAGATGATTAATACTATCGCATTACGGAATGGGGGTGTGCAATTACGAATTCCGATTCCGAATTCATCATAGGGCGCCGTCACAGGGAATCACCGCACGTAGCCGCGACAAAGCTTACAAATGACGTGTGATCAACCAACCACACTTATTATTCAATAACCGCCTGTGCCTACACGGTATCAATTTATCACGGATTCAATGAAGGTGAAACTATATATCAGAGTTATAGAGCTGCATTCTCATCAACTTAAACGATATAAACAGCGATAAATATTCATCGATGTTCAACCTAAAGACGAAGTCGTTAAAGGCGAAATTGCAATGAGTCGAACGCGTGGATATAAGACGTTGTAATCGAAAGTACAAGGCTGCATATTGACGTCATCCGAAAGGGGACCCGCAGCCGAATGCAAAATGGTTGAACCATGGATTTGGCATATGTTATAGGGTAACTATTGTTGGGACACACGGTCGATTATTGGCTTCTTAAATCTAAACAAACATACGTGAAAACGAATTTCCTTTCCTCAAATCTGGTTCCTTAAGACTGAGTTATATTAGTACTGCATAGTCATCATCGTGTAACTAAATATATTTATAAGACGTAGGAATCAAGATGCAGTAACATAACAAACATTTCAAGAAACAAAATTGTCTTATTTAAAAACGAAAAAATGCGATTTAAACATTTAAGTGTCAGTTGTTAAATCAGTGAAGCAAAACTTTGATAATAATCATATTATAGCAGTTATTATTTAGATTATCTTTAATGAAAGTTGGTTTCTCACACATTCACTTTTTCCAGTTAGAAAAAAGTATTGATTTCAATGTGAGGATTTTTCAAACATTTTTTGATATTATTCATGTCCAATCTTCTTTCTCTTTAAGCTTCCAACTCAGCATCCTCATTAACAATACTTCCTGGGTAAAATTTATTACCATTAGAGAGTGCTAAAATTAAAATATTCCGAGCCACGTTTGTTAATATTATTTCTTCAGTGTCTAATAAGAAAACAGGACTATTAAAGGCCAAAAACATTGATAAGTGTCATTTTGAAATTCCATCCTCCACTGCTGTATGTATCACGCTAATCTATATGTCTTAGCCGATCCGGACAGCTGTATTTCATATTGGAACTGCGAACACGAATCTAATTGCAGGGGCGTTCGTATTGCGACAATCCAGTTGTCTACGTTGATGTCCGTCGCACCGACTGCGGTTGTTATGTTCATGTCATTTCCCTCCACCTCTAGTACAGAAGTCTTCTAACAGCTTATAATTAGTTACATATTAATGTAAGATAACCTTAGTGAAAATTCAATTTTCATCATGACTTGCGCTATCGTCATTATAATCATTGACCTGTCTTGCTGTTCTATGTGATTGTATATAAGCGGGTTACCACTATTCATTATCAATTTGCAATTATACTTAATTTATAAATTATAATTTCTCACAACCGACGATTATGAGGTTGCGTGCATAAAAACTCTTCACCGAGCTGGCACACCCTAAGTTATCTGGCTCAAAGCCCACCAATCAAATAAAAAAACGACCATCATCGTTTGCTCAAATTCTTGTACATCGTGGGACAATCTATTTACATTCCATACAGATCACGATAATGCTCCCCAAAGCATGTCGTTCAAGTCACGCTTGGTCAGCGTGGTTGATAGTGGTCTATGCCGTTATCTATCAGCAAACAGTGTGCTCATCGATATCACAATAGAAGTTTTGATGATTAGTACTTCACATGGAGTCCAGGTGACAATATCTGCTTATATGCCAGATTAAATACAAAAAAATATTGGTGTTGCGCTTCTGTCCAAAGGTGCACATTAATTGATTAAAAAGAAATAAACCTCACAAAATTCATCCTAGATACGCTTTTCCTTCATTGATACTCCCATCAATCGCTGTCACTCCCTCCTCTAAATTTAGCAACACTCACAGAAATTCTAAGAGCTTCACTATCAGCAAAAACCGAGAAATTTCTCTAGACGGCAATGGTTCATATCTAAATATTGAAGCCAAAACACGAAATCCATTTGCCAGTATGCAATGCAAAGCTACGGCAAATATTAAATATTTGTTGTAGGGCAATTCTAGTCGAAAATTCTACAATCAAAATCTCTCATGCATCTGTTCCCCAGAAATTCACACCTAACAGAAATTGGTAAAAGGCAGCTTGATAGGGATTTGATAGAACTAAATACCGTATCTGGCACCCAGCTGTGGATATATCGAGAGAACGCCCGTGAAAATTGATATTTAGGATTCCATGGTGGTTTTCGGAGACTCAAAAAACCATTTAAATTTATTTAAAAAAATATAACATTACGGTGATTACAAATTCGTAAAGTAATTCATACAATTAAATAATATCTAAATATTCACATTTAAAACGATAAAAAAAAAATTGTTTTGACCCCGACGTGATTCGAACACGCAACCTTCTGATCTGGAGTCAGACGCGCTACCGTTGCGCCACGGAGTCGTTGCATACCTCGCAGTAAATGTAGAGCGACATCAAATTTTATGTATCATAAGAGAAGCACCATTTTTTGATTGCCTAAATATATTACAGCCAGCAGTAGAAGGGAACTGTTTAATTTTGAATTTAGCCATTGTAAGCATGGATTTAAGAGAATTTAAACGCCACTTTGCCACATTCAATGTCTGGCAATAGACTCACACCTTATTCTGCAGGACGTATAATATAACAGGTGAAATATGGGGTAGTCAAAGAAGCACATTAGTTAAGTGACATTATGTAATACTTACAGAATATTCGGAAAATTTCGATAGGCCCGTATTTTGAGTATAAGATATTTTATATCTAAAAATTACTTCATCACAATCATAACATAAGGATAAATTTAAAATTGATATTTCGGCGGAACCCTCGTATAAATCGAACTCACACTTGACTGTAAGTTTTTTTACTAAAAAAAGCTCCATTGCGATTCGACCTATGTTTAGCCGCTGTCGACTGTCAGTCACGGCGCCCCGCCCTGGTGCACCACGCTGCCACCCGCTTTTTGTGTCGATTTCGTTAGCGAACTGAGCCGTTCGATTAGTGTTTTAGCGTTCGAATTTCGAATATTATCAGGTCACGTCAATGGTTACAGACTGGGTATAGTGTTGATTTAAAACAGTTGTCTAGAGCAAAGCTGTCTCTTCCAAGTCCTATGCCTTTTCACTTTTCGAACAATCTAGTATATTATGGAAAATATTATGTACTACATATAATGATATTTTTAACACAGTTTTATAATCGTCCCTATCCTTTATACCGATCTCATCCATTATTAGGGCAATTCTCAATAATATCGCACGACGCTGCACCGGGATAAACTTATTTATTTTTCAAATCTATTATGTTCATTTTGTGAAAAAAAATGTCTACGATCAATAGTCTCGGAAAATTCTGCTCAGTTAAGTCTTTCGAGAATATGTTAAAATGCTGACATAAAGACTAGCTGAATGCCTAAAAGTTATATAATAATCGTCAGTAGAGTAAGTCAATAACATACGAAGTGTGGTTAGAAAGTTGTTCCAAATACACCAGAAGGCCTTCGATCAAGTATATCGAGTACTATCGATAGTAAACAACACCCGTACCTTCGCGTGTCTTACACACCTGGGGCCACCAGGTCTAATATTTTTAATTCGGGGGGGGGGTCTACACTCCTCTGTCTATTCCATCAGGGATTACAGGCGTGATGTTATGTGTTATATAAGTTAATAAAGTTTCGTACAAAAAAGTTTGCGTATGAATCCGACAAAGAAAAAGCTTCAAAATTCAAATTCAAGTAGATATTTGATTCGAACATCGTCGGCGTCTATTAACAAATCACTTGAATCAAAAGCGAATCTCGCATGATCCCACTTCGATATCTCTTTTTTTGCCAATTCTTTTCATAGACCCCGCAACAGGCAAATCCAACTCTATCTCAACTCCATAAGGTTGATGTTTTTTTATACAGTATATTTTCAACTGTGGCCAAGTTCAAACCGCCCAATAGTTGAGAGACAGCAATTGACGGAGGTTTATCACAGCGGGTTGTTTGTTTGACATGTTTCTTTTTTCAAATCGAGTTCGTTCAAACGCGGCGATGTGTGAAACTGTGGATCCCGATGGATTTGTTCGAACACTGGCGGTTACCGTGGTTATTCATTGGTAGTTTTTTTACACTGTGCACGAATAAAGATGATCACGATAGCCGAACGTCGAATTAAAGTTCAAACTGTGAGATCTAATCACTATTTACATAATATGTTTCGCTTGGAATTCTAAGAAGCCATAGTTAGAATTTTAAAGAGTATGTAAACAATTTAGTTAAAATTATAAAAATCTATAGCTAGAATTTCATGGTATTTGTTAGTATTTTAAAAAGTTATGGTTAGAGATTTATTATGCATAATTTGGTTAGAATTAATTAAGTGACATAATTAAAGTGACAGTTATTGCATATGCAAACAATTTGATCTAAAGTTTAAAAAGAAAATAATTAGAAATTTAATTGTACAATCTGCTTTGAAATTTCAAGTATTGGGCACTGTTGTTCATATTGGTATTGATTGCAAACTGCATTATGTCTCTATAAGACAGTACTCATTATAAACATATATTCAAACATAAATCAACTGGGGTACCTACTGAAATAGATATGCAAGTAATGATAGGCATAGGAAGCATATATGTTACAGTAAATATCATATCTTAGTATCATAATCCTAATGTTTGGGAAAGAAAAAAATATTTGTCAGCCGAAGAGCGAAAAGAAGGTGGATTTAAGAAAAACCTATACCCCATATTCCAGTAATATGTGGAACAATCTCTTTATTGGCTCTAAGTTATTCAAAGCCCACGATACGAGATCTTTCACGTGTTTTATTTGCTCATCGAGTTGCGATACTCCATGATTGGCTTAACTAAAGAGCTGGAGAGATTTTTGTAGAATCAAGGTCATTTAAAATTCCGTAAAATACTTCCTTTCCGCTGTTTGTCCAGAATTGTGTTATCGTTAATGAAAAGTGGGAAAGTATTCGTTACTTGTAATGATTGCGTCTTAAATTGAATCTAAAACTTTAGGTACAGACTTCGAAAAGGTGAAAAAACAAATGAATGAACCATACTTATATATAGTTTTTTTTAATTCGATAGCTATAACATTTTTTTTTTTTCCTCAGAATATAAAAATCGTTCATTGTTAATATTTTTCTGTGTTACCGTAATAAAAAATTTTTTTATGTTTGTATAGGCTATTTGGTAAAATAGGCACGAAGTTACAAAATTTTCCATATTAGGTATATGGCTATTACGTACCTACATAATATTATTATTTTCTGTGGCGTAGTTTTGTTCTAGTGAAAACGTAAGAGCGTAATGCTTACAGGTTCTCTAGGATTTGAACTTCAGTCTTTTCACTTGCACCACACCCTAAAGGGGATGTCAGAATTCACGTCAAACGTCATCGGCCTGGAAGACGGCGGCTCTTCGGTTTGATACACGTCTTATAAATATTACAGCCGTGTGCACGCGCCTTAACATCAATAGCCGTTAAAGGAGTTAACTCTTTGTTACGTAAACTTAAAGATCAGATTCGAATACCTTACATAGCAATCAAAGGGGCAAATGTCAGAGAGAAGAGAGGCCAATTATAAGTCGAGTTTGATATTACACTTTAGAATTTTGATTTTTCAATCGTCTTATTGTATCGGTTTGACGGGAACGAGTCGGTTGTTTATAATTAAAATGGCGATTCCATTTCTGATCTCGTACATGCTTGTTGTTTTTGTATTGTTCCTTTTTTTTCTGTTTTTTAATTCCCTGTCGATCAAACGCTTGCGCTGGATAAGGCGTGTTAAATTGTGAGGTCTCGACGTGAAACGGATCGCTGTAAGGGAGGTCTTATTGATAGAAATACTTGAACGCGTTAACCACTAACCGTCGTGTGCTCTAAGACATGCATTTTTCGTTTTTAATAACCGCGCACCAACACAGTTATTAATTTAATAGTTATAATCAATATGTTACACGGGGAAGGACTTAGGGGGCT